>JBBUKS010497581.1:0-14630 GCA_038050645.1 Hedychium gardnerianum
GAAGTGTTGAAGCTACTAGATGCAGGAATTATTTACCATATTTGATAGTGAATGGGTAAGCCTCATACATGTGGTTCCGAAAAAAGGAGGGATGACTGTGGTTGAAAATGAGAACAATGAATTGATTCCTACTCGGACAGTTATTAGATGGCGTATGTGCATTGATTACAGGAAGTTAAACAAAGAGACTAGGAAGGATCATTTTTCTCTTCTCTTCATTGACCAAATGCTTGAAAGACTTGCTAAGCATACATATTTTTGCTATCTAGATGGGTATTTCGGGTTTTTTCAAATTCATATATATCCTCAAGATGAAGAGAAGACTACTTTTACATGCCCGTACGGAACTTTTGCTTATAGAAGAATGTCTTTTGGTCTTTATAACGCTCTTGCTACTTTCCAACGTTGCATGATGGCTATCTTCTCAAATTTGATTGAAGACATAATGAAAGTTTTCATTAATGACTTTTCTATATATGGAACTGACTTCGACACATGTTTATCGAATTTTTTAGAGTTTTATGGAGATATTAAGAAGTTAATTTGGTCCTTAATTGGGAAAAATGTCATTTCATGGTTAAAGTAGGAATTATTTTGGATCATAAGATTTCTACACAAGAGATTGAAGTTGACAAGGAGAAAGTAGAAGTAATTGAGAAACTTCCTCCTCCGGTAAATGTGAAGGGAGTAAGGAGTTTCTTAGGACATGCAGGATTCTACTAACGCTTCATAAAAGATTTCTCCAAGATTTTCAAACCTTTAACCAATTTATTGCTTAAGGATGTTGAATTCTATTTTGATCAAAATTGTCTAGATGCTTTTGATAAGATTAAAAGAGCTTTGGTGACCACTCCTATAATGCAAGCACCATATTGGAAGCTCCCATTTGAAATCATGTGTAATGTAGTGATTATGTTGTAGGAGTAGTGTTGGGATAAAGAAAGGCCAAGAAAGTATATGTCATACATTATGCTAGTAAAACTCTAGACGACACCCAAATCAACTATACTACTACAGAAAAAGAATTATTAATAGTTGTCTTTGCATTTAATAAGTTCAGATCGTATTTGGTGGGATAAAAAGTGATAGTTTATACAAATTATGCATTCATTCGGTATTTACTTAGCAAGAAAGATGCAAAACCATGGTTTATCAGATGAATATTGCTACTTTAGAAATTCGATCTAGAAATCAAAGACAATAAAGGGGCAGAAAATATTATGGCAGATCATTTATCCAGAATGTGTTAAGATGTACAAGGAAACATAGATGACCAATTGCCCATTGATGACTCTTTTCCAAATGAACATCTTTTATCTATCACTAGTATGAATGTCCCATGGTATGCAAATTTTGTAAATTTTCTTGCTTATGAAATTCTCCCACCAAATCTCACTATCCAACAAAGAAATAAATTTTTCACAAATGTCAAGCATTATGTATGGGATGAATGTTACGTACCGCAAGTGCACGATAACGTCGTCAGTAATATAAAAGATTATCGTATCCACAGGGACTATTGATTAAGCACTAGTGATTTATCAAAATAAGTTATCTAGATGGTCAGAAGTTGGTTGAACGCAATAGAGGTAAGAGAGAGGGAGAGAGAGAGGGAGAGAGTGTGAGAGAGAGGAAGAGAGAGCAAGAGAGAGAGAGGGAAAGAAAGAGTTGAGAGTGTGAGAGAGAAGGAAGTTGGTTTGGGAGGAATGGTTCTACGATTTCAGTTTTTCTATAATGCTAGTTAATGTCCCTATAATATTCCCATCTCCTTATTCTCCACACTTACTCCTATGTAGCAAGAGTTGTCCCTATGTGAAGGTCTTTTAACTCTAGAAAGTGGAATAAGTGTCAATGCCCTTTGTCACTAAGGGCACAAATGTTCGGTTGAATGATAATTCTTTGTCACTAAGGATCTATCGATTATTTAGTCTAGTATCAACCTTAACATAGAGGCAAATCCCTTATATCTGCATGCATTACTCATATACACATTTCGTCAAACATGTACAATGCACAATACACATAGAGCAAGAAGTAAACATCTCATAGACATAAGAAAATTGACATATACATAGTTCATACATCAATCACACATCATAATTACTCTCTAACCCTAGAAATAAGAGATATACTCCATAGAAAAGGAAATACAACCAAGAGATAATAAATGAAGCATTCTTAAAATCCAAAGAGTAGTAGAGAGGAAAAAATGCTTATTAATGTGTTGCCGGTCTTCTTAGATGAGTCTCCTTGCTCCGGAGGAGGACAGATCATTGAGGAGGATGAAGATGGAAGCTCTAGGATTTCCCCCTAAGGGGAGAACCCTTCCCCAAGAAGAGGGATGAAGTCCCAAACCCAAGATGGTTCAAGCAAGGGTTTGCTTGACTCTTTTATACCTCCCCCAAATGGTCAGATTTGGTAAATTTATTGGGCTCCACCAAAATAGGTTTTTCACCAATTAGATCACCTTATGCTGGGGCTGAGGTACGACCGTGCCTGGGGGGCACGATAATGGCATTGGCCCTGGCTGCTCTGCTTTCCGCTCTGCTTTTTGCTCATCTCTCCATTTAAGCTTTGTTTTACTCCAAAACGCATTCTGTCAATGAAAACACACAAAGAACAGTTCTCCGAACTAAAAAAATTAGAAGTATGCCATAATAATGAAATAGGGTGCAATACGTGCAAATTATGCTCATGAAATATAAGTAGATGTTCGTCAAACAATGCATAAAATCATATATAATCTATGCACATCAGGTACACATCTTTGATAGATTGTATCTCCACACTTCTTGAAAAGAAAAGGCTCATCCCATACATCGTACTTTATATCTGTGAAAATTTTATTTCTCTGTTGATATGTGAGGTTTGGTGGGAGAATTCCACAAGCAAGATAGTTCACAAAGTCTGCATACCATGGGTCATTCATGCTAGTGACAGATAAAAGATGTTCATCTGGAAAGGAGTCATCAATAGACAAATGATCATCTGTGCTCCATTGTACATCTTGACACATTCTGGATAAATGATCCGCCAAAACCTTCTCTACCTCTTTCTTATCTCTGATTTCAAGATCAAATTCTTGAAGTAGCAATATCCATCTGATAAGTCTAGGTTTGACATCTTTCTTACTGAGTAGGTACCGAATGGCTGCGTGATCTGTACAGACTATTACTTTAGATCCTACCAAATATGATCTAAACTTATCAAATGCAAAGATAACTGCTAACAATTCCTTTTCTGTAGTTGCATAGTTGATTTGGGCATCATCTAGAGTTTTACTTGCATAATGTATGGTGTATACTCTCTTGTCTTTTTTTTGCCCCAACACTGCTCCCACAACATAGTCACTTGCATTACATATAATTTTGAATGGGAGCTTCCAATCCGGTGCTTGCATTATAGGTGCAATGACCAAATCTTTATTAATCCTATCAAAGGCATCTAGGAAATTTTTATCAAAGAAGAATTTAGCATCCTTCAGTAATAAATTGGTCAATGGTTTGGAGATCTTGGAGAAATTTTTTATGAAGCATCGGAAAAATCCCACATGACCCAGAAAACTTCTAATTCCTTTCACATTTATTGGTGGAGGAAATTTCTCAATTACTTCTACCTTTGCCTTATCAACTTTAATTCCTTGTGCACAAATCTTATGTCCCAGAACAATTCCCTCTTGAACCATGAAATGACATTTCTCCCAATTCAAAACCAAATTAATTTTCTCACATCTCCATAAAACTCTAGAAAGATTAGACAAACATGTGTTAAAATTAATTCCATATACAGAAAAGTCATCTATGAAAACTTCCATTATGTCCTCAATCAAATCGGAGAAGATAGACATCATGCAATGTTGGAAAGTAGAAGGAGCATTACAAAGACCAAAAGATATTCTTCTATACGCAAAAGTTCCATATGGGCATGTAAAAGTGATGTGCGTAGATTATATATATTTTAGACACTTTATATTGCACATCTACTTACATTTCATTAACATAATCTACATTATTGCACCTCATTTTATTATGTTATCATGTTTTTTACTCCACATCGTTTGGAGATCTACTTTTTCTTTATTTTCATTGATAGGATGCATTTTGGAGCAAAATGAAACTTAAATGGAGAGCAAAGCAAAAAGAAAAGCAGTCAAGGACAAGACACCTGGCCATGCCTCCCAGGCATGGATAAGGCACTAGCTATGCCCCTTAGGCATAACCGTGTCTCATCAATAGGAGAAGCTTTAGCCATGGTCGTGTGTCTGTGTGTCATTCCTGGGAAAACTCCAAGCACGGTCGTGTGTCCTAGACACGGTCGTGTTAGCCAACAAAGACTCCTTAACACTGGGTTGTGCCTCACAGGCATGGCCGTGCCTCGAAACAAGTCAGACTCAAACTCAAGTCGTGCCTCTTAGGCACAACCGTGTGCTAGAAAAATAGGAGTCGTGCCCCATGCCTACAAAAGGAGATTTCTTTCTTAAGGAGGGTTGTTCTTCCCTTCTAGGGAGAACACAAGTCCATCACCACTTCATTTCCATAGATAGATTTCACCAGCAATCTGAGGCTTTTTTCTTTGACCCATCCATCATCCAAGCAAGGAGAGCACTCCTGAAGACCAAGATGACAACTGGCTAAGTATTTCTTCCCTCTTATCTCTAAATTAGGGCTAGAATGTTCCTTTACATGTCTTTGTGCTTTCTCTCCTTGTTTATGGAGTAGATCTTTTGCATTCTAGAGTTAGGGAGTATCTATGATGTGATTAATGATATATGAACTATAGATATACCAATTTTCTAATTTTATGAGATGTTACCTCTTATGCTATATGTGTTGTGTTTTGTACATGTTTGACAAAATGTGTATGTGAATGATGCATGTAGATCTAGGGTGTATGGTTCTATGTTAAATTTGCTACTAGACTGGATAATCAAGAGATCTTTAGTGACAAAGAATTCTCATTCAACCAAATTATTATACCCTTAGTGACAAAGGGCATCGATATTTACCGACTTTCTAGAGAAGACTTTGATATATGAACTAACCCTAGGTACATAGGAGTAGTATGGAGAATTATGAGATGAATATGTTATAGGGACATTATCTAATATCATAGTGAAATCGAAAACCAAGAATCGCTTCCTAAACCAACCTTCTCAACTCACTTCCCTCTCTTCTTGAACCTAGACCTCCCACACACACACACTCTTTCTCTCTTTCTCTCTCTAGCATACAAGCCTTTGCACAACTTTGATTAGTCTAGCTACTAACTTCATAAATTCACTAGTGCATTAATCCACAATCCCTATTGGATTGATATCTTTTTATTATTGACAACATAACCGTGTACTTGCGATAGCGTAACAAGTTTTTAAAGTTGTTGTTGGGGACTGTAGCGATTAACATTAGTTGATTAGCAATTTAATTAATCTAGACTCTTTCTTTTTTTGTATTTTTCTTTCTTTTTAAATTTTTACTACTACATGTCTATCCTGTTTTAACTATTTATGTTTAGATAGACATATACTCTCCGAACAGAAAAATGAATGCTCAAACTCAATGGTTTGACCAATTAGGTGTTGTGAATTATTCATACTCTATTTGTGAGCTTTGTGGTGCAACATGGCATGTAATAGAAAGTTGTCCCATTTTAGTTGACCCTGCATATAGAATAGGTGAAGAAAAATGTGGTGTTCTCCCCGACTATGATGAATGGTTGTGAAAGCAATAATACTATGAATATTGTGAGGAAACAGGGTATACTATTGAAAATTGCAGTAGACTAATAAGTAGGATGGAAATTATATTGAATTTTTTTTCTACAACCAGGACATAGAGGACAATGACACTGAGACATCAATTGAAAATAAAGGTTTAGTTATGTCTACCGATGTGGTTGATGATCCTGTTGTAGATGCTGAAATAGGGACATTCTTTTGTGCATGATGAAATTATGGATGAAAGTGTAGGGAATTGTACTGTGAAAACAATGACCCAAGAATCACTTCCTTTGGATGCACAACAACTTGAAACTATAGATGTTGTAAGAAATGAATTAGTTGTTGTTGAAAGTGTAGGGACTTGTGCCAAAGAGTCCAATCCCCAAGAATCACCTCCTTTAGTTGCACCCACACATAAATCAAAGTCTTTCCTATCTACAGCTGACACTTTAATTTATATCATACGTCTTATGGTGGTTAGTAAAATTTCATTTGATTTACCTAATGCTACTAACCAAATTCTCTTCAAGTATGTTTGTGATAGGAAATACTTAAGACAACATTCAACTAGACAACATCATGACGAACCATTGAAGGAGTGCATATGTGTTGAGAGACTCGGAGCCCTTGGTAAGAGGGTTTTGAAATACCATACCCCGTCGTGAGCGAGGTTTCGATGAACCTAAAAAGGGGTCGAGCTAATGACCTAAAACAAACGCTTCTTGGGAGGCAACCCAAGTTCTTTCTTGTTTTCATTTTTATTTTTCTTTTCTTTTATAGTTTTTAGTTTAACTAACCCAATCCCTATACTTAGTTTTTCTTATTTATTCTTCTTTATGTAGGATTCAAAGATGAGGATGAGTGTGATTACCAAATGGAGGGGTGACTTTAGCGGTGGAATGACTTATATACTTAGCACACGTCACTTGGTAACCTCTCTAACTTCTTCCCACCTCCTCCGTAATATATTTTATTTTAATTGGGATAATGAAATATTTAAGTCTAGGGGGATGTATATATAGTGGGTTGTCAGTTAGTTTTTTTGTCATATTTCTTTTTGCATAAATATTTTTTTTACTAGTTGCATCAGTCATTACATTATTGCTGACTTGTTCTCATAGCAAGAATTCTAGCAAGCTTGTTCTGGATACTTATGTTGTTGTGCTAAAGCATGCTAGTATATTTAGTGATCTATCTTCTCCTATCCGTAGATAGCATGAAGTGAGCAATGTTTTTATTGAAAGAATTTGAGTATTGGCCTAATTTAAGGATCTCTTCACACTATGCTTAATTTTGATGGTAGATACTTCCAAAAATAGTTATGATTCATAGAACCGGATTAGTATGCTTGTTTTCCTTTGTGACTTATCTATTACATTTTGGTTACTAGATAAACTCGGTTCAAGTTAACTCATTGGGAAAAATCTGTATCCCGGAAAAAAAAAGGAAGAAATATTGAGCTGAATAAGGAAATATGCATAGGAAAAAAAATAAAGAGAATAAGGGATAGAAAAAATAGTTGTTGTAAGTGGAAACTAACAAGTTACCCCTTTGAGATCGAGTTAGGTTACTGGGGAAATAACTATTATGTTGCTCTTGATACAGAGTATTCCTTTGAGACATTATGTAGTTTGAGAAAGATGAACTTTGCGAGTGGCAGGTAAGTGTCTATCGCCAAAAGCATGAGCAACACTGTTAGATGATGAATTAACTAGGCTTGGAGATTTACACTTGAAAATGTTAAGCCGCTTATCACACTGAGCACGGAGAACTTTTATTTAGGCCACACTCAAATATTTTTATTATCATGCTCATTAGTAAAACTACACGATAGGATTAGAATGATTCACTAGGGATTATGATGCATCATTTACACACATGAATCTAGATTGTAGGTTTTTGCTTAAGGACAAGAAAAGGTTTAAGTCTGGGGTGTGATGTGTGTATATTATATATGTTTCTATGCATTATTTGACGCACATTTATTTATATTTCATGAGTATAATTTACATGTATTGCACCCTATTAAATTATTATGGCATACTTTTACCTTTTAGTTCGGAGAACTGCTCTTTGCATGTTTTCATTGACAAGACGCATTTTGGAGCAAAACAGAGCTTAAATGGAGAGTTGAGCAGAAAGCAGAGCGAAAAGCAAAGCAGGATGCAGAGTAGCCAGGGCCAAGGCAATGGTCGTGCCCCCCAGGCATGGCCATTCCTTAGCCCCAGCATGGTCGTGCCATCCAGGCATGACCGTGTTAGCTTCATATGAGGCCTCAACACAGGGCCATGCCCAAAAAGAACAGTCGTGCCTTGCAACTCATGCTTCCTCGACACAGGGTCGTGCCACCCAAGCACGACAATGCTTTCTTCTTAGCTAGGGGTCGTGCCTAAAAGGCATGGCCGTGTGCTAGATCTAGGGATTTTACATGGTCTTGTCACATGAGAAGCACGATCGTGTTGCGTGAATCACACGACCATGTCGGATTCTGGGTAGCATGCAGACCAAAAGTAAAATGGGCATAACTTTTCACACGTTTGGAGTTTGGAGTTGATTCAAATGCAAAAATGAATATAACTTCAAGATCTACAACTTTACATAAGAGTGAAATAGAAGATAATTAAATGTAGGCAATGTTAAAAGGCATGGTAGTGCCTCCTAGGCATGGTCATGTTAGGTCATCGCCCAAATTGCAGACTAAATTTTGAACCATCATAACTTTCTACTTGGTTGGAGTTTTGAGCCAAATTGGCTTTCAAATTGAAGATAATTTCAAGCGTTACTACTTTGATTCAGACTTAAACTAGAGATAAGGTGATCAAATAGGTGAAAAACCTATTTTGGATGAACCCAATAAATCTACCAGATCTGACGATTTGGGGGAGGTATAAAAGAGTTAAGCAAACCCTTGCTTGAAGCTTTTTTTGTTTGGGGTTCATCCCCTCTCCTTGGGGAAGGGTTCTCCCCTTATGGGGAAACCCTAGAGCTTCCATCTCCTTCTCTTTGATGATCCGTCCACCTCCAGAGCAAGGGAACACCTTCGATGATGCCGGACTTCATGGATAAGCATTCTCTTCTCTCTATTTCCATATATTGAGTTGTAGTTGCTATTTTCTTCATCTTTTGGTTTTATTCTCTTGCAATGGAGTAGTTCTCCCTATTCTAGGTTGTAAGGAGTAATTATGATGTGTGATTAATGTATGCACTATGTATATGTTATTTCCTTATTTAATGAAGTGTTTATGTCTTGTTCTATGTGTATTGTGCCTACTACATGTTTGACGAAATGTGTGTGTTAGTAATGCATGTAGAAGTAAGGGATTTGTCTTTATGTTGAGGCTACTACTAGGCTAGATAACCAGGGATCCTTAGTGACAGAGGACACTCATTCAACCAGACTAACATACTCTTAGTGACAAAGGATATCGATACTTACCCACTTCCTAGAGTTAAAAGACCTTGACATTAGGGCTATTCATTGGTAGGACATTCTAATGGTATTCCATTTTGAAAATCGATTAGAATCCCTACAAGAATGTAAGCATGAAGAATAAGGAGATGATATGCAGACATTAACTACCATCATAATGAAACCAAAACCCTAGAACCATTCCTCCATAGCCAACTTCTCAACCTTCTCTCTCATCCCCTCTCTCATGACTTTCTCTCTCTTCTTAAAAACTCTAATTTGTGACTTCCAACCAACCTTCGATTGTCTAGATAACTTACTTTATGAACTCTCTAGTGCTTAATCAACTGTCCATGTGGATACGACAATCTTTTATATTACTGAAGACGTAATCGTGCACTTATGGAGCGTAACAAAAGACCCTAGAATTTTGAAAAACAATTTGAATTTGAAAAGCAACTTGATTTTTTTTTTAAAAAAAAAATATAGGTCCTATTCTACTAAGCACATTCCTAATTATCTTCTAAGTGTGCTAAACTCAGATTTATGTAAGGGTTTAGGGAAAATGTTTGCAAAGTTAGACATGGACTCGACATAGTTAAGTACAATGTCACCCCTATCTACATGATCCCTAACAAAGTGATGTTTTACTTCTATGTGTTTAGTTCTTGAATGTTATATTGGATTTTTTAGTTAAGTTAATAGAACTAATATTGTCAATTAAAACTTTTGTATTGGTATAATTTAGTTGAAAGTCTTTAAGTGTATGCATCATCCATAGTAATGAGCTACACATTCCCCCATAGCTATATATTCAGCTTCAGTAGTGGATAATGTAACACAGTGTTGATATATACTACACCAGCTGACTAGACTTTGATCTAATAATTGATAGCTACCGCTTGTGCTTTTTTTGTCCAGTTTACACATAACATAGTCTGAGTCAGAATATCCTATTAGGTCAAAACTCTTGTATTCTTTAGGTATTCTGACTCAGACTATGTAGATATATGAAAAGCACATTAAATGTAAGAATTTGGTATTCATAACATAGCTATATATGAAAAGCACATTAAAAAATCTTGTATTGGTTGAACCAAAAATAATATCATCTACATATATTTGAGCTATAAATATGTCTTTTTCTAAGGATTTAACAAATAGGGTAGAGTCAATTTGTCCTTGGTTTAATCCTTTCGAAATTAAGTAAGTTGATAGTCTTTCATACAAGGCTTTGGGTGCTTGTTTTAAACCATACAAGGCCTTTTTTTAGTCGAAAGACATGGTTTGGGAGATTTAGATCATCAAATGCAAGTGGCTAACCTACATAGACTTCTTCCTTAATGAATCCATTAAGAAATGTGGATTTTACATCCATTTGGTATAACTTAAATCCTTTATATGATGCATAGGCTAGCAACATTCTAATAGACTCAAGTCTAGCCACTGGTGCATATATTTCATCATAGTCAAGTCCTTCAACTTGATTGAATCCTTTAGCTACTATTCGGGCTTTATTCCTAATGATTTCTCCTTTATCATCTAATTTGTTCCTAAAGACCCACTTTGTATTAATAATTGTTTTGTTTTCTGGTTTAGGTACTAAATCCCAGACTTTGTTTCTTTCAAATTAGGCTAGATCTTCCTGCATTACTATGATCTAATCAGGGACAAGTAAGGATTCTTCTATAGTTTTAGGTTCAATCTTGGAAATTAGGGCAATTTGACTTGAGTTTCTATATGATGATTGAGTTCTGACTCCTAGAGTTGGATCATCCAAAATTGGTCAACTGGGTGATTGGTTCTTCTTCTAGATGTTCCTATATTTGGATCAACACTTGGTTCATCTAGATGGTTTATGTTAGGTTCAGGTCTGGGTTCATCATCTTCTAGATTTCTAATATGTTGTTCATTATTTAAATTGATTGAATCAAATTGATTATTGTTGTCTTCATCAAATATAACATTACCTCAACTTTTAGAGTGTGTTTGTTATAGACTCTATATGCCCTACTAGATGTTAAGTACCCTAAAAAGATTTCAATTGTTGACTTAGATTGAAATTTTCCTAGGTAGTCTTTAGTATTTAATATATGTACTTTACACCAAAATACCCTTAAGTAATTTAAGTTAGGTAATTTATTATAATAGATTTCATAAGGAGTTTTATTATATTCTTTATTAATTATAATTCTATTTTGAATATAGTAGGTTGTACTAATTGCCTCGGCTCAGAAATGATTAATTAGATTGTCTTCATTTAACATGGTTCTAGCTGCTTCTTGTAATGTCCTATTTTTTCTTTCTACTATCTCATTTTCTTGGAGAGTTCTAGGGCATGAAAATTCATGGAGATACTCATTAGTTTGGAAAATTTCATTAAATCTATGATTCTCAAATTCTCCTCCATGATCACTTCGTATCCTTTTAATTTTAACATCTTTTTCATTTTTTATTAATTTACATAAAGTGTTAAATATTTCAAAGGTTTCATCTTTGATTTTTAAGAATTGTACTCAAGTAAATCTTGAGTAATCGTCAATTATTACTAAGCAGTATTGGTTTTCTCTTAGTGACTTAACCTCGTGAGAATCAAATAGGTCTAAGTGTAGGAGTTCAAGTATTGAATTGGTTTGATTTAAATTAGTCAGTTTGTGAGTTGATTTGATCTGTTTTCCTTGTTGACAAGCATTACAAATTGTATTTTTTAGATTCTTTAATTTAGGTAGACCTCTAACTAATCCATTTTAACTCATCTTTGAGATGAGTTTTAAATGAATGTGGCCCAGTCTTTTGTGCCACAACTTAGTTTCCTCTTACTGTGTCAGTAGACACTTAAGTGAGGAGCTTGGTAAGTTTATAGTTTAGATATCATTTTTCCTAATTCCTTTAACTGTTATTCTAGGAGTTTCAATGTTCTTAATTAGGCACTCTACGTTAGAAAATATCACTAAGTAACTAGAGTCACATAATTTGTTAAATACAACAAATAAAAATAGTTAAATAATGTGTGTTAATTAAGAAATAAGCTTATAGAATTTTCTGGGAATTTTTAGGAATTTTTCTGGATTTAAACAGAGTTAATATGACAAGTTCAATGGGATATAAATAATAGTCTTTTGGAAAACCTGTTTGAAATATCAATTAAGTGGGAGTTGATTATTTTCATTAACCTAAAGTTAAATTTAATTAATCTAAGTTTTAAATTATAAAACCTAAATCTTAACCTCACCTTACTCGAGCCCTTCTTCCCCCAACTCACTTCATTCCTTCTCCCTCATCCTCTTCTCCCCGATTTTGACCACAGCCACATCTCATCCTCAACCAATCATCGCCGACGGCCAAATCCAGGGCCAACACACGACCGAAGAGCTCAAGCTCCTCTCCCTCTCTTCTTCGATCATAGCATCCATTCTCAATGTCGACCACCGCTGTCGGCCGTGATCGGAGAGCCAGGCCCCCATATTTTTTTCTCCTCTAGAGATTTGTCGTCGTCCCTCTCCCGATTGCTCCCTCTCTTCCCTACAACATCGTAGTCAACATCGCTTCCCCGATTATTGTCGGCCACCATCGGCAAGCCCGATTTGCCAGCAGACCGCATCTCCTCTTCCTAACGAGCAACCCTTGCTGCCTGCTTGAGTTTAGTTGATTTCGATTGCCTCCTCATTGTCGTCGTCGTTGCTTCCCGATCGGCTAGGGTGCTTAAAATTGTTTTGTTCTCTTTGTTTTATTCTGTAGCATACCCAACTACGTGGCCTACAATCTTGTGAGGGAGTTTGGGTCCTCTGAGGTTAATTTCTTAAAGAATGAGGACGAGGGAGTGTTCAAAGAATGGGTTGGTGTTTGATGGCTAGACAGTGGAAGTTTGTGAATTGTCTGAACGATTGGATCTATGCTCTCAAAGATGAATAGGTATTTAGCTCATTTCGTAAATGCTGAAAATTTTGAAACAACAACATTGGTCACCTTGGTTCAAGAATTAGTAATGGAATTGTGAATAGATGATGAAGGCCCCTAAGCATGAGATGAGAGAAAGGTTCAAGAGCAACTATGAGTTCGTGATGGCTTAGTAATTTTCAAGCACTGGTTTCTATAATGGAGGAATTATTAGGGTAACGAATCTCTAAACCTAAATGGGTTCTAGTCGATCCATTAATTAGATGATTAATCTACCTACTTTAGTTAGTGATTTTGTTACACGTATTAGTCTGGTATTTATATAGTTTTCATATTGATACCTATAGGATCTGGATTCAAGATAGAGCATTGTATCTGAGGACATTTGACACAGTCTATAATCTAGAGGTGGGTATTTCTTCCCTTCCTCTCTTTTATACATTAACCTTAGTGCATGATATAATACCATGATTAAGTAACTGTATTTATCTTGACTCTATTCACATGCCATATGAGTTTGATACTTGTTTGCTTGTACTTGAGATGCTCTGGTTATATCTATGCAGTCTCTTTGATTTTAGATCCTGTAGTGTGTACACGTGTGTGATGTGCATAATAGGAACATGCTTATGATTGTGTAATCATGTAGTTGTTTGACATGCGTGTAACATGTGTTTATGTTCACATGTTAGTTTCAGTTTATTCGTGTCATATAGGCATGTATATAGGATAATTTAGGATGTGATATATTGTTCATGATTTGTAGATGTCACTATAAGAAAAAAAATTGAAAGAAAACGCTTTTTATGCATTGTCTATGTGGCTGAAAAAACGTTGTTAAAAGCACTGTTGTTAAAAGTCTGCTCAAAGACAACGCATAAAAAAGCATTGTCATTTTTTACAAAGACAACGCTTTTGCAATGCTTAAAAAACATTGTCTTTTTTAAAATACAACCTTTTAGAAAAAAATAAAAATCATTATTTTTCTATTTATAAAATCGTTGTCTATTATATTTACACCACGAATTACTTAAGTAAACCCTTATAAATAACACCAATTAAAATACAATGAAAGTACAATTGATCAATCTTCTTATTATTGAACCAGAAATATGTCATACAATTCAAATAGAAAACATATAGACATAATCCACAAACTTTGGATTTAAGTCTATAAAAAAGCAAAACCCCTACATACTAGACATACATATTATTTCCAATATATCTTGCTTCTTGGATTGAATCTTTATAGTAATATTGCATCTTCTCGGAAATATATGAGTACCCTTCTTGGCAAAATAAAAACCCCACTTTCAGTTTCTTTCCATATTCATCTACGAGGAAGAAAATTATTACATTATAATTAAGATGAAACAACTCACATAATCAAGTATATTTATGATGCAGCAAAACTCGAACTTGAAAACACATGATTATAATGAACAAATATCCAAAAGATCTAATTGCGTTCTCTGATATTTTCACATTAGAATTGTAGCAACACATTAAATTGAAAGCCTATCTAATTTAGAGTTATTTGCTTAAATTGAATGAAACATGCTAAGCAACTTCCATATATACAATTTTCTTTTAACTTATGTTGGAAAT
>JBBUKS010497591.1:0-14629 GCA_038050645.1 Hedychium gardnerianum
AGTATGGGTTGTTGAGCCTTGAATTAAAATTGTCAATTGCATCCACTTGTTCAATCTGAGCCAATTGTGCAGTGATGACTCCAAGTTGACAAGTTTCTTTTGTGTGCACTAGATCACCACATATCTCACAACTTGTTCTTATTGCATGCACCGGATTGACATTTATAGATTAAACTTTTTTGTGAGGGCATCCATCTTGGCTAAGATTAGATCTAAAGTGTTCACACCATTTATTCCGGGAATTTTAATTGGATTACTTCTTTTCGATGCCCACTGATGATGATTCATTTACACACTTTCTATTATCTCTTCCACTTCATCAAGGCTCCGCCAACTGTGAAGTCCATGGACACCTTTGTCTGATAGTTAATTTTATTATAGAATGTGTGGATTGCTAACCATTTTTCTAATTTGTGGTGTGGGCATTGTCGAAGAAGTCCTTTGAATTTATCCTAAGCTTCATATAGAAATTCTCCATTTTGTTGCATAAAGTTGGCAATTAGATTTCTCATGTGAGCTATTTTTCTTGGAGGATGAAACTTCTCCAAGAACACTTGTTCTCATTGGTCCCATGTGGTTATACTGTTTGATGGCAAAGAGTTGAGCCATGCTTTTTCTCTATCCCTCACGAAAATCCAAATAACATTAATTTGATTACATCAACTGAGACTCCATTTATCTTCATAGTATTGCAAATCTCATAGAAGATTTCTAAGTGTTGATTTGGGTCTTCAGTTGGACTTCCTCCATATTGATTCTACTGAACCATAGATATCACAGTTGGTTTGATCTCAAAATTATTGGCTTCAATAGATGGTCTAGTGGTCTAGTGATGGTCTGAATCTTTCAAAAGTTTATTTGCTATAATGGACTGAATCTGTTCCTCTTCTAACTGTCTTTGCAAATTTCTTCTTCTTCTTAATGTTCTGTCAATCTTAGGATCGATAAGCAAAAGATATCCTGCAAGATTAATTCTTCACATACAAAAAGAATAGATCCAAGTGCTTTAGAGTTAGCTTCAAGACAAAATTATTTGCAAATGAAAAATGAAGAGTTAAAGCAAAACAAATAAATTGCAGAACATAGCTATTCACAAAATAATAAAATGCAAAAATTTATTAACAAAAAGAAAAACGTCTAAAGTAACTTAAATGTTTATCAACTAATGTCAATTGCTACAGTCTCCGACAACGGCGCCAAAAACTTGTTGATCGTTGCCGCAAGTGCATGGTTATGTTGTAAATAATAAAAAAATATCGATCCCACAGGGACTGAGAATTGAACACTAGTGAGTCTGCACAGTGAATTATCTAGACAATCGAGTTGGTTGTGGAAGCTTGTCAACTAGAGAAAGAGAGAGTGTGTGAGATCCAAGATGGAAGAGGTTGATTGTTGAGAGAGAAGATGGTTTGAGAAGGCGATCCTACGACTTTGATTTCATATTAATACTAGTCGATGTGCTATAAACTGTTCATTTCCTAATCCTTCATGTTTACAACCTTGTAGGGGTTTCTAACCAAATTACCGATATGACCCCATAAGGATCACTCTAGAGTGCTTACACTATTTGCTTCCAAATGTTACTAAGTAGAAGAGGTAACATAGAAAAGCCGATTAAAATATTATCCTCTATCACTAAGGGCTCCCCGGTCATATAGTCTATATTACACAAGACACTTCCTAACACATGATGGTGAAAACCCATTAAGTTATAGTTAGCTAATCCATTATGGAGAATTGCCCCCAATTCAAGGTGATAACTCTAGAAAGTCTGGTTAAAGGATTACCCTCTGTCACTAAGGACTCCCTGGTCATATGATCTAGAGAAATCCCCTCTACATGGTGACAATCCTTCATATTCACATGCAAACATTTCACATACACATTAAATCAAACACAAGCAATGCATCACACATATGGAACAATTCATAAGCACTTCATAGAAAGAGGAAATTGGTAAATCCATAGTTTGTACATCAACATCACATCAATATTACTCCCTACATCCTAGAATAAAGGAGATCTACTCCATAGAGGAGGAATTACAATCCAAAGACGAGAAAGAGAGCATTCTAACAATCAAATCCTATAAAGGAGAAGAAAGGAATGATTATCTATGACTTGTTGGCGTCTTCAGATGAAATCCTCGCTCCAGATATGGACGGATCATTAGAATCAATGTGGAATTAGACCTCATAGGTTCCCACAAGGGGGGAACCTCTCCTCCCTTGAAAAGGAGATCTAGAGCCCCTTTTATAGCACACACAGCCGTGTCCCTCGCCCATACAACCGTGTGAAAACACATGGCCATGTGGCTGCTGGAGCCAGGTAAAGGGATATGGTCGTGCCAATTGGCATAGCCCAGATGTGAAAAGTCTCCAGGAAACTCACACAGTCATGCCTTTTGGCATGACCTATGTGAAAACTTGATCTGGTGAAGGTCTATGGAGAGGCACAGCCAAGACTTGCTAAAGTCTGGTACGACCGTGCCAAAAGGCACGACCTGGCTTCTTGTGTGATTTGGTTAGCTGATGAACTTCTTTGGGCAAGGCATAGTCATGCCATTTGGCATGACCATGCTTTGTTCTTGATTTGTTGAAGAGGCTGGAGGACATTTGTGAGGCACGACCATGCCCTTTAGCACGACCATGTCTCTAGGCTGATCTGGTGGAGATTGGCTAAGGCACGACCGTGCCCTATAAGGCACAACCTCAACGGTAGAAGTAGTCATGTTTGCTGATCCATTATGAAATTTATCTCCTTTTAGCTCCCGAATCGCGTCCTATCAAAGAAAATACAAAGAGAGCAGATCTCCGAACTAGGGGAGTAAAAGCATCACAATAATATGAAATGGAGTGAGATAAAGTAGATTATAGTCAATGAAATACAAATATATGTGTGATAAACATGTCAAAAAGTATATATAATTTATGCACATCACTAGTGTTTAAAGAAGGAAATTAATCGTCCGTCACTAACTAGCGACGAACGTTTAAATTCCGTCACTAAACGACATTAGTGACCCATTTTTGAGCGACGACATATATTCATCGCTAATCGGTCGCTATTCCCAATTAGCGACCGATTAGTGAGGATATTTCCATTGCTAATCTTCTTTTTTTTTGTAGTGCTAGGACATATAAGTTGAGCCTGCACGATGTGTTGATTAGAATGGGCAAGTTGATTAGCTTAGACAGAGCTAGTTATCTAGTTAAGTTGAACCACCAAGTTGGAAGCATTTGACCAAGGAACAATAAATTTTAGATTATAGTTGAAAGTCAAGCTTGATCCCAAGCTTTGAGTATAGGCATATTGTTGGAAGTCTAAACCAAATTGCATGCTTGGAAGACTAAAGCAAATTGCTTTGTTGGAACTCAAAACCAAATTGCTTTGGTATTCATCATGTCAAGTTTGTTTGAATTATGTAGTGGCTAATTAAGTCATGATGATGAATTAAATTGTCAAGTACATGCATTTTCTTAGAAAAATATAATGGTGTGTTTAATGTAGGAAGATCCAAATTGTTCTTTGGACTTCCTTTGTCATGGCTATATAAGCCAAGTTGTGACATGAAAAATAGATAGAGAGAAAAAGTTACATTTCCTCCTTAGCTATATTCCTCCTCTAAATTGTTACACTCTTCTTCTGTCCTCAAATGTCATATCCCCCCCCCAAGGTGAGGCTCAAGAAAAATGACATCTAAAAATGTTGCTACTCCATTTCCACATACTTTCAAATGGAGAAGATTATGATTATTGGAGCAACAAATTTGAAGTTTGGTTTAAAGCATTCGACTTATGGAATATAAGAGAAAGTTTTGGTAGATATCAAAAGAAGGACACCCATGCTCTCAATCAAATCAATCTTGCAATAAATAAAGTGGTGTATGAGAAAATCCGCAAAGCAACAACATCAAAGCAAGCTTGGGAAATGATGTGCATAGATTATATATATTTTTAGGTATTGTTTGTTGCACATCTACTTGCATTTCACTAAGTATGATCTACATTATTGCACCCTATTTCATTATTATGTCATGCTTTTACTTCTTTGGTTCGTAGATCTTCTCTTTTGTATTTTTGATTGATAGGATACAATTTGGAGCTAAAATGGAGCAAAATAAATATTAGAGCAAGATTGGGGAGAAAAACCAACAAGCATGGTCGTGCCTCTGCAAGGCACGACTGTACCTTCATTGAATAAGACATGGTCATGCTTTACAGACATGGTCGTGTCTCTCAAGTAACCAGGGCAAAATTCCAGCAAGCCCCACGGCACAGTCGTGCCTCCCAGGCACGACTGTGCCTTTTTAAAAGGAACTCTCATCTTTCCCAAAAGAGGCGTGCCCAAAATCACGACCATGTCTCTCTTTCATCCATGCCCCTCAGCAAATCCAACAGTCTCCACATCCAGGTCGTGCCCCACTCCAGGTTTTTTCCATGGCACGGTCGTGCCATTGAGGCATGATCATGTGGCGTGGTCCCGTGGCCATGTGAGTCACCTATTTAAGGGGAATGAGATCACCTTTCCAAAGGAGGAGAGGTTCCCCTTCAAGGGAACCTACTAGGTCCATTTCTGAGCCGATTTCAACGATCCATCCACCTCCAAAGCAAGGATTCTATCTGAAGACAATGACATCAACTCGATAAGCATTTCTTCTTCATTATCATTTGGATTGTAAGAATGTTTCTCTTCTTGTATTTGGGTTGTAATTTCCTAGTTATGGAGTAGATTTCTTGGATTATAGGATGTAAGAAGTAGCTTTGATGTGATATTGATGTATAAACTATAGATTTGCCAATTTTCGTGTTCAATGACATGTTTATGACTTGTTCCATGTGTGTGATGTCTTGTTTGTGTTTGATTGAATGTGTGTGTGAAGTGTATGCATATGGATGTGAAGGATTAGTAACCATGTAGATGAGAGGATCTAGATTGTATGACCAGAGAGCCCTTAGTGATAGAGGATTACCTTTAACCGGACTTTTTAGAGTCATCACCTTGAAATGAGAGTCAATTCTCCACAAGGGATTAGCTAATTAAAGTTTAATGAATTTTCACCAATTCAATGTTAGGAAGTGACTTGTGTAATCTAGACTTTATGACCGAGGAGCTTAGTGGCATTGGAAAGAAATGATGTAAAAACTTTGGTGTAACCTTTATGGGTTAATACCGGTAATTTAGTTAGAATCCCTATAAGAGCATAAACATGGAGATTATGGTAATGAACAATCCATAGTATATCAACTAGCATCATAATGAAACAGAAATCCTAGAATCACTTTCCCAAGCCAACTCATCTCCTAAGCAAACTCTCTCTCTCACTCTCTCTCAACTTCTAGCTCTCAAGCTTTCACAACCTTCGATTGTTTAGATAACTTGCTTTGCGGACTTAGCTAGTGCTTAATCAATAGTCTCTATGGATCAGTATTTTTATTACTTGATGACTTGACCATACACTTGCGGTGTTGACAATAAATTTTTGGCACCGTTGTCGGAGACTATTTTTTATTAACATTAGTTGAAAAGAAATTTAGTTACTTTAGATATTTTTCTTTTTGTTAATAAAATTCTGCATTTACTTGTCTTGTCAATAACTTTGCATTTCAATTTGTTTTTATCATAAATTCTGCATTTTCATTTCTGTAAATAATTATGTTTTTAACTTTGACTTGAAGACGATTTGGATTAGTTCTTTGCATGCGAAGGTCTAATATTGTAGGAGATCTTTTACCTATTGATCCTGAGATTGATAGAACATTTAGAAGAAGAAGAAGAAAATATGTAAAGACAAATAGAAGAAGAGAAAATTCCGTCCACCATGACAAACAAACCATTGAAAGATTACGCAACACCTTATGTAAGGGGCTAAGGTCACTAGACCTTCCACTGAGGCCAACAATTTTGAAATCAAATCCGCTGTCATTTCTATGGTTCAACAAAACCAATATGGGTAAGGACCCACTGAAGACCCCAATCAACACTTAGAAACTTTCTATGAAATTTGTGGGATCAGAAGATGAATGAAGTTTCAGCAGAAATCATCATATTATTGCTATTTGGATTTTCATTGAGGGATAAAAAGCAAAAGTGTGGCTCAACTCTTTGCCAACCAACAACATTACAACATGGGAGCAATGTGAACAAATATTTTTGGAGAACTTTTATCCTCCAAGTAAGACTGCACACATGAGGAATCTCATTGCAAACTTTATGCAAAAATATGGAGAATCTCTTTATGAAGCTTGGGATAGATTTAAAAGACTTCTTCGACAATGCTCCCACCATGGACTAGAGAAATGACTAGTCATCCATACCTTTTATAATGGAATCAATTATCAAATAAAAGTGTCCTTGGATTCCGCAGCTGACAGAGCTCTAATGAACAAGGGCCTTGATGAAGCTAAAGAAATTATTGAAAGTGTGGCACTAAACTATCATCAATAGGTATCGGAGAGAAGCAACCTAATCAAAATTCCCGGAAAGTATGACATAAACACATTGGATCTAATTTCTGCAAAGATGGATGCTCTAACAAAAAGATTTGACTCAATGAATGTGAATCCGGTGAATGCGGTAAGCACAAGTTGTGAAGTTTGTGGTGATACTGAGCATACGAAGAAAGTTTGCCAAATATGAGCAATTTTTGCACAATTGGCTCATATTGAACAAGTGGATGCTATTGGCAACTTCAACTTAAGACCCAACAATCCATACTTGAGAACTTACAACCCCGGATAAAGGAATCATCCAAACTTCTCCTACCGCAACAACCAAGAGCAAATAGGGCAATCATTCGGTTTTCAACAAAATTCACAACCCTCAAGATTAGAGAAAATTCTTGAGGAGATGCAAGATACTTAGTTGGAAATGAAAAATAAAATCAAGCAACTTGGTGGAAGAATGGACAATGTTGAGAAACATTTAAAAATGCTTGATAACCAAGTTGCATAAGTGGCTAGTTCCTCCTCAAGACCTCAAGGGATATTTCCAGGAAAGCCTGAACAAAACCCTGTTGAGCATTGCAACATTGTTGAGTTGAGAAGCGGACGAACCTTGGAAGAGCCCCAAGTGACTGCTACAAACAAAGGGATTGAACGTACGTCTATTGGAGAGTCAACTCCTTCCTCCTCACACAATGATCATATACAAGAGAAAGTTAAGAACGATGAACCAATTGAAGGACCCCCAATGGAAAGATACATACCACCGATTCCATTTCGTCATCGAATAGCCAAGGCAAAGAAGGATGAAGAGTTCAACAAGTTCTTGAAAAGGCCAAAGAACTATAAGAACTATGCATTGAGATTCCCCTCATTGACGCTTTGCAACAAATGCCCAAATTTGCCAAGTTCATGAGGGAAATCATTTCTAACAGATGCAAGAAAGATGTGTATGAGACTATAGCTCTAATTGAGGAGTGTAGTGCTTTGCTTCCGAACAACCTACCTCCAAAGCTCAAGGACCCAAGGAGTTTTCAATCCCATGCAAAATAGGCACAACCATGATTAGTAAGACATTTTGTGATCTAGGAGCAAATGTAAGTCTAATCCCATATTCTGTTTGTAAGAAACTTGGACTTAATGACCTTAAATTGACTGCCATGACACTACAACTAGTGGATCATTCCTGTAGGTACCCTATGAGTATTATTGAGGACGTGCTAGTAGAAGTACAGAACTTTATAGTCCCTACAAATTTTGTGGTCCTAGAAATAGATGAAGACCCAAAGATCCCATCATTTTGGGTTGGCCTTTCCTTGCCATAGTTGGAGTTGTGATAGATATTAAGAATCATAAGCTCACATTGGTAGTAGGCAAGAATACAATAGAATTTGATTTATCTAAGGTTTATGATCCATTTTTTGCTATTAAAAGTTTGTGCTAGGTTGGATGGAATCCAACTAGGGAAAAAAGAACACCACCCGAAGGATCAACCTCTAGATGTAGCACCGAGTTCGGTGAGGCGAGAGAAAAAGCCCAAGAGCAAGAATAATAAATATATCATCTCGGCAAGATCCCGGATGAAGGAAGGGCTGGAAATTCTATCTTGCCATGATAGAGGGGCACACAACCCCTTCAAGGAAAAGGCTCCAAGTTGAGCCATGATAGGGGTTGAGCTCATGACCTTAAACGAGCGCTTCTTGAGAGGCAATCCAAGGGTTTCCTTTTTGTTTTTGTTTTCAGTTTCTTCATTTTGATCTTTATTTGAGTCTTCTTTCTTGCTTTCTTTTTAGGGTTGCATTCCAACACGAGCTGGCCGTGGAACTTAACATGGACATGGAGGAGTTTTGAAGAAAACTTGAAGTCAGGCCATGCCCAAAAGGCATGGTCGTGCCATCTAAGAAGCATAAGCCAAATTCAACCACGACAGGGCCGTGTCATTTTGACATGGTCGTGCCAATTTAGGAGAAGCCTCTAGATCAAGCCACTGCATGTTCGTGTCCCTTGACATAGCACAATCGTGTCCCTTGACATGGTCATGCCTCATTGAAAGCAGCTCCAAAGTGTTTGAGACACGCTCATGCCTCTAAAGAAGGGAGATCTAGATTAAGCCACGGCACGACTGTGTCTTTTGACATGATCGTGCCAATTCAGGAGCAAAAAGTCGAAGCAACCCTGGCACGACTGTGTTCTTTTTCACACGATCGTAAAAAAAAAGTGAGTTTGGCCATGTCAATAGACATGTTTGTGTGAAGTCTTCCAATGGTCACAACAAACAACACGCCAAGGTCGTGTCTTTTGACACGACCGTGTGACGTATCAGTTGGGTATAAGACCTAAGGCACAACCCGTGCTCCCCTATCACAACCTCCTTCCTTCCTCATTTCTTCTCCAATCTCCCCCCTTCAAGCCTTCTCTCAAAGATCTCCCACCTCTTTTCTTCCCCTTTCTTGATTTCTTCCCAATATCTAAGATCTCTAGATCTCTCTTCTCTTGCTCCTTCTTCCCTCACAATCAACCAATTACCCCTATTTGATTTGTGACCACATAAGATGTTGAAGCAATTTTGCAAAAGTGATGGATCTAGCGGAGGAGATGACTCTGACAAAGGAAAAGGGAAGGCAACCGATAAAGGAAAGTATCGGGCACACGACGAAGATAACAAAATTTTTTATGGAATAAGTTTTCGTAATGATGAGCAAAAAGCTGGATTTGATGTTCTTGTTACTCGAAAATTAATTTGTACTCGATACCTAGACAATTTCACATTGGATGTCTTAGGAATTAGAAATGATGTGGATTGGATGATTAGCAATTTAGGTTGAAATGATTTGATGAGTCTTCAATATCCGACCTATCCTAGGATCACCCTTGAATTCCTAAGGTCCATAGAGGCCTACTTTGATTCTAGTAGTGATGATGTTGGGAAAGTTAGCTTCCATCTAATGAATCACGATTATGAATGATCTCTCTTTGATTTCAATAATTATTTTGGTTTGCCCACTGAGGGATCTCATGAGTTTGATTGTTCTTTTAATAGTAATACAATTTGGAGTGAATTGTAGAGGCAAATGAATCCTATGACCCTTAACGTTCCAAGGCCTTCTCTCTTCAAAACCTAGTTTTTCACTACCTACACCGCGTTATGAGCAAGATTATTTTTGGTCGTGGTGATAGTGATGGTGTCATGAGGAAAACAAAGTTTTATTGCTTTGGGGTAATGTTGAATGAGGTCGATTTTGATTCGGATTTCTATTTTTTTAATAACCTAGCGTGATCCGGTAAAGACTCTTCGGGAACTATTGTATTTGGCGGGTTGATTACACACATCACCGTCCATTTAGGGTGCGAGCTATTTGGATTATATATTATACATGGTAACTCAAATATTAATATTGATACTTGTGTGACGATAAAAATGATTTGTCGGGAGGAGAGAGAGTATGACTTTATTAGGAAGAATGGATTCCCTCTTCTCGTACCTAACCACGAACGCACTACAATTAGAAATATTGCTAATTGGATTATCAAGGACATTGCACCCGAACACGCCCCCACTCTTGAAGACCAACCAAAACCCTCTTCTTCTAGACTCAATCCTAGTAGACACTCTTTTTCTTATGACGATACAGGTCATTCTAGATTTGATTTTTCTGACTTCCGTACTTCCTTGGATACTCTTCATGAGGAGCATGCTTCCCACCAACACCTGTTGAAGGGGTAATTTGCTATGACTCAAGACCAGTTCCAAGAAGTAAGGGATCATTTTAGGAGGACAGAGGAGTTCCAATGCACTGTTTCTAATTTTGTTGATATCAGTACCGGGAGTGGGCAAGGGAGGAGGAATTTAGATGATCTTTAGATATGACGAAGTAGTAGGTTGCTAGTATTTTTTAGTACATTGAGCATCTTGGAAACCTGCCCCATGTACCTAGATTTTCTCCTATCCCTCGTCCACCTTATTGAGTTTTATTTTATTGGGACAATGAAGTGTCAAAGTCTAGGGGGGGCTTTGTACATACGTACATATTCTTGTTTTTACATTTGTTTCAGTTTGGCTTGTTTTTGAGTTAGTTTGATTTTATTGTGTTCACTTGTAGCATGTCAGTAGCATCATCATTATATTATAGCATGACTTATCTTTCATGCGAAAATACTAGCATGCTTGTTCTAGATTTTCATGTTGTTGTGATCTATGAGCTAGTATGCTTAGTGATATACTTTTTCCTATCCGTAGTAGCATGAAGTAAGCTATATTTTATTTAAAGAGTTTGAGAATTGACTTAGTTTTAGGATTTTTTCACACTATGCTTGACTTTGATTGTGGATACATCCAAAAATAGTCATGATTCATAGAACCAAACTAGTACTTATGTTTCTAAGGTGATTTTTAACTACATTTTGGTTATTGGATGAACTCAGATCACGTCAACTCATTTTAAAAAGTCAAAATCCCTTCCAGTGCTACATTTTGCAAGCAAAAAAAATATATATTTTGAATAAGGGAATAAAAATAGTTGTCGTGAGTAGAAACTAACAAGTTACCCCATTAAGACCAAGTTAGGTTACTAGAGAAAAAACTGTTATGTTTATCTTGATTTCGAGCGACCCTTTGAGACCTTGTGTAGATTAAGAGGGATGAACCAAGTGTGTGGTAGGTAAATGCCTATTGCCAGAGGCATGAGAAACATAGTTAGATGATGATTTGACTAGACTTAGAGATTGACACATGAAAAGTTAGGTCATGATGTGTGTAGATTATATATATTTTTATGCATTATTTGACGCACATCTTCTTACATTTCATTGACATAATCTACATTATCACACCTTATTTTATTATGTTATCATGCTTTTTACTCCATAAAGTTTGAAGATCTGCTCTTTGCGTATTTTCACTTACAGGATGCATTTTAGAGCAAAACGAAACTTTGACGGAGAGAAAAGAAGAAAAGCAGAGTAGAAAGCAGAGTAGCCAGGAGAAAACCCTGGTCGTGCCTCCCAGGCACGGGCGTGACTCACTTACAGTAGAGGCTCAAGGCACGATCGTGTCTCCCAGGCATAACCGTGTCTCCCAGGCACGACCGTGTGACATTTGTGAAGAAGGCCAAGGCACGACTGTGTCTCCCAAACACAATCGTGTGTCAATCCTAGGAAAACTTCAAGCATGACCATATGTCCCAGACACGGTCGTATCTGGCTTGCAGTGCATCCTCAAACCTGGGTCGTGCCTCACAAGCATGACCGTGCCTCCACTCTACTCAGCCTCAAGACTGGCTATGTCTCCCAGACACGACTGTGTGCCAGAAAAACATGGGTCGTGCCCCCATGCCTATAAAATGGGGTGTTTACCCCTTTCTCAAGGGGAGGTTGTTCTTCCCTTCTAGGGAGAACACTAGGTCCATCCATACTTCGTTTCCAAAGATTTCTCCGGCAATCCGAGACGGATTTCTCTGATCCATCTATCATCTAAGCAAGGAGAGCACTCCCAAGGACCGAGACAACAATTAGCTAAGAATTCCTTCCATTTTCCTTCTAGATTAGGGTTTGAATGTTTCTTTTCATATCTTTGTGCTTTCTCTCCTTTTTTATGGAGTAGATCTCTTGTATTCTAGGGTTATGGAGTATCTATGATGTGATTGATGATGTATGAACTATGAATATGCCAATTTCCCATTTCTATGAGATGTTACCTCTTATGCTATATGTGTTGTGTCTTGTACATATTTGACAAAATGTGTATGTGAATGATACATGTAGATCTAGAGTTTTACTTCTATGTTAAGGTTGCTACTAGACTAGATAATCGGGAGATCCTTAGTGACAAAGGATTCTCATTCAACCAAACATTTATGCCCTTAGTGACAAAGGACATCAACACTTATTCCAATTTCTAAGTTAAAAGACCTTAACATAGGGACAACCCTTACTACATAGGAGTAAGTGTGGAGAATAAGAAGATGAACATATTATAGGGACATTAACTAGCATCATAATGAAACTGAAATCCTAAAACTATTCTCCCTAAACACTTCCCTCTCAACCAACTCTCTCTCACACACATAACAAACTCTCTTGTTCTCTCTCCCCCCTCTCTCTCTCCTTCTCAAGCTCTTGTTCGTGACCTCAACCAACCTTCGATTGTCTAGATAACTTACTTTGCAAAGTTGACTAGTTCTTAATCAACATTCCTTGTGAATACGATAATCTTTTATATTACCGACAATGTTACCATGCACTTGCGGTTACGTAACAGTTGTTTTCCAAGAAGTGCTTGTTTACCATCATAAGCTTGACCCCTTATTAGGTTCTAAATCTCGCTCGTGCTAGAGTAAGATACTTTCATACTTTCTTGACAATGGTCCAAATTGTGGAGAGAGTTATCATCATGGGATCAATATCATGAAGCACCACTCCCTCCATCTTCATCCCCTTGAAGATTCTTCCTAGAGGTCAGAGATGGTTCAGTTGTAGCATCCATTCTCGGGCCCTATAAAAACCTGCACACCCAATAAAAGAGCACACCTCCCACACACATGCGAGATAATAAAGAACTAGAACCAAATTAAATCTAACTAAGCATGTATCAAAAAATGAATCATACCCAACAAAATCCTTTACAAGTACCTCTATGATATTTTTTAAAGGGTCATGAGAGATACTAACCTTGTAGTGCTAAAATGGTACCTGAAGGTTCTAAATAAGTGAATGTGACTTCCTTTGGGACAATTAAGGGCTCTAGCTCTAGCTCAGGTGGTGGTTCCTATAAAGGTTGTGATTCTTGGGGCTTTGCTTTTACTGTAAAAGTCCCTACACATTTATCATTAACAAATTGAATTCTTGCAATATTCATAATGTCCAATGGTTGTGTGATCAAAAGAAGTGATTCTTGGGGTGTTGCTTCTATAACACAAGTCCCTACACTTCTATCTACAACATCATCATAAGTAGTGAAAACTGCATTAACATCAACATCAACAATAGGAGAATCAACAACTTCATTGGCAATCTTAAACTGATCATCCTCATCACAATCATCATCAAAAAAATCTATATCACTATAACAACCTGTAACCCCAAGAGGTAAATCCAAAAATTTGCAAGCAACCACATCATCATCACAGAATTTGTCAAATTTTTCATCGTTCTTGGCTTCTACTAGCCTTTGTGGAAAAAAAAATTGGTGATACATAGGTCCTTAATGGGGGCATTAGGCTGAATTTACTTTTCTTTTCCTCAGATTCCCTTTGAGAATGTGGAGGGGGTCCAAATTGCTTATCTAGCTTTGGTTTGACCAACCGTTGAGGGAATGGTACCAGTGTCTTATAGACCCTTATTGGAGTGGTGGAATTGAGTTTTTCTAATTCTTTTATTGATCGTGGTGAAGTCTTGTCAAGTCGTGGCTCAAATTTGTCATGGTAGAAAGATTTCTCTTGAGATTCTGAGAGTTGTGGTGGAGGTCTAATGAATTGTGAATGCAATCTCTCAATATTGGGATATAACTGATTGAACCCCTCATTCTATAGTGTGATGACATTCTCCATCAGATTCTTAAAATTTCCTCGCGACTAAAACAACTCTTGACTGGCGTTCAAATTTACATCCATGGCTCATGTTTCTAGGATTATTTGGGAAGACATCATCCAACTTTTATCTGACCATTCATGTAAGTTCAGTGCCACTTGATCAATTAAGTTGTATGCTTCATCCAAACTTTTATTCATCAAAGAACCTCCTATAGCTGAATCCAATAAAGACTTATTTGAGAAAAATATCTTTGTGTAGAATAAATAAAGAGTCAACCACTTTTCCAAACCATGATGAGGACATTGCCGCAATAAACCCTTAAATATATCCCATGCTTCAAATAGTGACTCTCCATCTATTTGAGCAAAGCTTGTGATTTTATTTCTCATATATATCGTCCTACTTGGACGGAACAAGTGATTCAAAAACTGTTGCTCTAGTTGTTTCTAGCTTGTTATGCTTTGTTGAGGGAGAGAATACAACCAAGTCATTGCTCTATCTTTGATACAGAAAGGAAATGCCAAAAATCTAATAACATTAGTAGAGACACCCTCACAATTCAGCATATTGTAGTATTCTTAAAAATATCTCAAGGTGTAAATATGGGTTTTCTAAATTTGCTCCTCCAAATTGGTGACCTTATATCATGGAAATTAATG
>JBBUKS010497621.1:0-14626 GCA_038050645.1 Hedychium gardnerianum
ACACACAAAGAGCATGTTGATTTGGAGATTGACTTATTTTAGTTTGACTAAAATAGTATGGGTCTAAGCCTTGAGTCTGAAATTGGTTTCGGACCTTAAGTTTTTTGGCCTAACCCAACTATAGAGCCCGCTAAGAGAAACACTAATAGTCTTCTCTTCCATGAGGGTCAAGAAGGTGAAGAGGTAAGGGTTATCTCCAAGAGTATTGAGAATGTGAAGAGATAAGAGTTATCTTTATTGCCACCTTAAATAGCTCTTTAATGAGGATAGAGAAGGTGAAGAGGCAAGAGTTATTTTTTCATTGTCATCGTAAGTAGCCTACTCTAGCAAGAAGGCAATGTGGTGAAACTCTTCATTTTTGGTTCTTCTTATGGAATTCATGAGGAGCTTCTTCTTGAATTGGTGAGGGGCAAGAAGGAAGGTGAGATTCTCCAATTCCGGTGTTCATGAGACGAATCACAGGGACGTGCTGGTGTGGATACCGTAGAGGTGTGGACATTCTAATCACCCTCAGATCGGCCGAACTAGCATATCGGAAGGGTTGTTCGCGCATCAAAGGTAACAATATTATTCACTTAGAATAGTTGTAACACGTAGTTCTACATTCGCATGGATCTCTGGAGTAATCAAATTTTTGCTGTGTTTGATCTATTTTTCGCTATAGAT
This sequence comes from Hedychium gardnerianum, assembly GCA_038050645.1. NCBI lineage: Eukaryota > Viridiplantae > Streptophyta > Magnoliopsida > Zingiberales > Zingiberaceae > Hedychium > Hedychium gardnerianum. The sequence goes on from JBBUKS010497621.1 coordinate 667, forward strand.
CCCTATAACATCATGATCTCCAATTGACCGAAAAGTCAATAGTTGATTTCAGAATCACTTCTGAACCTTTTAGTAGTTATAATTAGTCGTGTCTCATTCATTTCACTCATCTTATACCCACTTGATTCAGGACATGGTCTATGTGTCAGTCCCCACTATGTTGACTACGTCACACCTAGCCCAAGTTATACTTCTTGTCCTGTGGATTCAAATTCTCATACATATGTCTAAGAGTCTTGTACTCTTGACATATAATGCTTTAGCCAAAGACTTCGAGTAATAATACTGATAAATGGCCGTAGGGTATACGTCTCCTCGTAAGAAGTGGTGAATTCTTTATTGGCTATCCAATCACCTTTGGGCACTTCAATTTATACTTAATCATCCCTGGTTCACACCTCCTCAAAGATATTTGCTTAAGATGTTAACGTATAAGTCTCCATGACCAAGATGACTTTAATACCTCAAGTCGAAGGAAATTCACATTTAAGCTGTAATGAGATCTTCATTGACATATCTATATATGTAGAGAATCATATGAAGTCTCATGGCAGGCCACTCTAATGAACTAGTTGTCTTTATCCATGTTTAACTCTCGATATCCCAATGTCTCTAGCAAGTGAGGAGCAGTTGCTTGGAAAAGCCAAGAAATATAACCCGTGCTAGTCTCACAAAATCGATGATATTCAAAATCACCAATCCATCGACTAGGAAATATTTCAATACATTTATAATTACGCATGTAGAGATGTTCACTAGTTGTGATCCAATCACAAGTTCTTTCATGCTATGAATTGTATTACGGACTTTCAGTAAATGAGTTTAAGATCCAATCAAACACATAAAGAATGTATACTCAATTAGTGAAACTCTATTTATCCAATACATATGTATAAATCATAAGACGATTGTCTTAGGACACCTCTCAAATATAACAAGGTCAAGGGTTCATCATTATCGTGTATGCGGTCGTGTCACTAAAACTAAATCTCTGACAATTTAAAACGAGATAACTATTAACAGGGCAAGTTACACCAATAACCAAATAATTGATTGTTGAAGCAGTAAGAGATCTAGGCTATCAACAGTAAGCCAAGAGTTACATTGTATGCTCCATCGCTCAAGAAAATCACTAGACCAAGATGATCAAATGACGAAAACAAAGTCGCAAGGTAAAGAAGCAAGGCAAAGATAAGAAACAGTACCTCTTATCGAAGGAGATTCCACCCTTCTGGCTGAGGAAGGACCGGAAGAGTGGGGAAATAGCATCGTAGATCATGTCGACTGCAAAGATTAGGGTTCCTCTCCTAGCTCTGATTCGAGAAGAGAGTATTCGAGAAAAATCTAACGAATCGAGAAGTGGGAGTCGATATGCATGTTTGGCACGGTCGGTGCCATCTGGCTTTTGTCCGGCCGAGTTCGGATCGGCACCAGCCTGATCAATAGACCTTGCTTGTTGTTCGGAGCACGCCATGGCCTCAAAGGATCCGCAATAATTGCATTAAGATCTATTAAGGACTATAGCTCAAGGGTTCATCGTTATCGTGTATGTAGTCATGTCAGTAAAACTAAATCTCCGACAATTTAAAATGAGATAAGTATTAATAGGGCAAGTTACACCAGTAACCAAACAATTGATTGTTGAAGCAGCAAGAGATCTAGGCTTTCAATAGTGTGCCAAGAGTTACACTGTATGCTCCATTGCTCAAGAAAATTACTAGACCAAGTTGATCAAATGACGAAAACAAAGTCGCAAGGTAAAGAAGTGAGGCAGAGATAAGAAATAGTACCTCTTATCTGAGGAGATTCCACCCTTCTGGATGAGGAAGGACCGGAAGAGGGGGGAAATAACGTCGTAGATCATGTCGACTGCAAAGATTAGGGTTCCTCTCCTGGCTGTGATTCGAGAAGAGAGTATTCGAGAAAAACCTAACAAATCGAGAAGTGGGAGTCGGTATGCATGTTTGGCATAGTCAGTGCCACCTGGCTTTTGTCAAGCCGGGTTCGAATCGGCTTCGGCATGTACAACGAACCTTGCTTGCTGTTCGGAGCATACGATGGTCTCAAAGGATCCGTAATAATCACATTAAGATCCGTTAAGGACTATAGATAGGGGTGAGCAAAAATTTGATTAAACCAAACAAACTGATCAAATCGACCGAATTTATTTGGAATTTTATTTTAAAAAAAAATCAATTAATTCGATTCGGATTCGATTTTAAAAAAAAATTATTCGATTAAATTGAATAGATCAAATAAATTAAAATTTTGAATTGAATTGAATTGAATTTTTAGACCAGACCGAAGCAAATTTTTATTAAATCGAACTAAATTTTTAAACTATAATTAGAAATTTTTGATTGGTTAGATTTGTTGGATTTTTATTAAAATTTTGGATTGGTTTATTTAATTTTTATCAAAAACTTTAGTTGATTTAATTAGTTAAAAAAAATCGGTTTGATTTAATTAAATTAATTTGATTCATGATGATACAAGGCGAAACGTTCGTCCCTAACGCCTCCGTCAACTTGTTCCAAAACTAATAAAAAAAATAAATTATGAAAACTAATCTAACTCATTTGAATAATAATTAATATATAAAAAATATATATAACCCTAATTATTGATCAGAATTTAAACATGAGACCTCACGTGGATTAATTTATTCAATTCAATTTTAACCGCTCCTATAGGTAAGTGTTTATGTGTACGCGGTCAGACCACTAAAACTAAGTCTAGATAAGTATACGGACTCATCCGCGATTCGTCTTCCAATTCCATGGCGACCGTGGGCTTCAACATTGCCTCGGCTTTCAAGGGTCTCTCTCTGAGCTCTAGCTCCGGATCCTCTTACCTTAGGGGCGAAATCGGGTTGCCCTCTCCCCGCCGCACCGCCTCCGTCCCCTTTCCCGTCGGCTTTCCGCTAACGATCGAGTCCGCGCATAAGAAGGGAGCCGGGAGCACAAAGAACGGACGGGATTCCAAGGGGAAACGGCTTGGGGTAAAGATCTACGGAGATCAGGTAGCCCAGCCCGGCGCCATCATTGTGCGGCAGCGGGGCACCAAGGTATGATAAAGCTTGCTTCTCGCCCTCGTGCGCTGAACAAGGATTCTTGGGTACTGAGTTGATTGACTTCCTTTTCATTTTTTTCCATGCTATGAATGAAATTTAGAAATGATGGAAATTTTATGGTGTTGTTAGTTCGTACTTGCCTTGTTTGACTGGGAAATTGGTGAGCTGCAATCGATCTCATTGTGCTAGAAAGAAATTTAAACGAAGCTGTTGTTTTCCTAATGAGTTCTGTGGAGTATCACTAATACTAAACCAAGGCTGTTGTTTTTCCTAATGGGCCCTTTGGATAGTTGGACTACTAGTAGTCTGGTAGGGATTTCTTTGACCAAATGCTAAAAAAAAAATTGGTTTCTAGATGTTGAGATTGAACCAAATATTTTGGTTGGATGTTTGTGATCGTAATGAACTGATACTCATCTCTGTAATTAGTCAGTTTAGGCAACATGAGAATTTAAAATTGTGATATATATTAAAAAAGGAATATGAAGTGAAAAGGGGAAGATAAAACTCTACCCCCTCTTAGTCCCACATTCTAAGTGAAGCCCATGTGATTGTGTTGACATTTTATATCTTTCAGAATTTGATATGTAAAATTGAACCCAAAGCAAAGGACTTTGTTAATTTAGGATGGTAATCAAGGTAAATTCTGCTCTTTCTACACTCTTAAACTCACTAAGGTCTATATTTTAATTCTACAAAATGTTCTGAGAGATATCATGATAGATTCTAGGTAGAAGGATAGAAGATTATGATGAATTGATGAACTTTAAGCAACATGAATTGTTTCCCTTTCCTAACTGGGACAGTTTTCTACATACTAGGATATACACAGTAAAGGAGGTAAGCTAGATAAATATATTCAGCAGGTAACTGGTTTATGAACATGATAATCCATGGGGAAAATGCAGGAGCAAGACCAATTTAATTAACAACCTTGAGATTCTTGTTTTCTTAGGGAAAGAAAATAGTTTTTCAATCAACCAAAATTGAAAATTATTTGGAATTTGCAATTTGTTGGACATGTTGAATGGTTGGAATGGGTTAAAGTTGGATGGAAATAACTTACACTTAGTTGAGAATCACAATGACCAAGTTCATTCACAGTGGACATAGTTGTTTGAACTTGCTTATGGCAAACCAAACCAATTTAAGCAATCACTATATGCAAGATACAACAACTATCTAGCATTATCTAGAGTTGCTCATATCTGACTGCTTTTAATTTGAATTTTCAACCCCAAGAACATTTGCTTCCCAATGTATTCTGCCCTGTTACTAGCAACAGTGGTTTTTGGTTTATTCCGTGTAAGGCTTCAACTTGACTTAAGTAGGGCTGTATTATCATCTTAGATTATGTATAGCTCAAGCTTACTTGGTATGTGTTGGATTCAACTTCATCTGCTTGCTAAAATGTTTTTTCCAATCCTGGTTTCAGTCCTGCTGGTCCACTGCACAGTTATGATCTATTTCTGGTTTAATTCAATTACCTTAATTCTTTAACTTAACCACTGTATTCTTTGTCCAGCTTTGTACAATTAGGCCTTGAACTAACAAAAGAAATGAATTGGGAGGGTTGCAACAACCATATGAGCCAGTTTCAGCATGGGTCAGCTCATACGAACTTGTTCCATCTTCTTTTGCAATAAGAAAACCTCTTAGGTGAATTCTGATTGGTGTTTGCATATTTGACCCAAGCTTGAGCAATTAAAGAAGTTGATTTGTTCCTCCATACTTGCTTAATCCTTGCTAAGGAGGTATGGAGTTAAAAAGCAAAGCAAAGTTAAAACCCTAGAGTTTAGGTGATGCTGTGATTTAAACAGAAATAAGTGCAATCATTCTCTTGGACGTTACTCAATTTATTTATTTGTTTTAATAAAAAAAGATAGGAGGCATATATTCAAGAATTAATCTGATACTCTGCGAGTGTAATAATTTTAACTGATTGCTTTAGTAGGAACATTCGAGAGGCTGAAGAACTACATTTAACTCACTACTTTGACTAGGGAGAATTACATATACATATATATATATATATATATATATATATCAAGCAAGCAGCAGGAGGGTGAAAAAATTTTGTTATCACTTCCGTGCTCTTTGCCTATTACTAGTTTTTTTTTCAGCATATGGTGAAGCTTAACATTTGTTTATTATGGTTATTTTTTTACTTTTTTGTTTTCTTTTAGAGCTAATTTATCTGGCATTTGTCTTATTTGGCTGTGGTTATATAAGACATCCTCAATTTTTTACATTAGAAACAAGTTCTGTCAGTGATAGATGGGATCATTAAATAGTTGTGGAAATGCTTTATGGTTTTTGTCTTCCAATGATTTCTTCTTTACCTTTGAGATTGGTTCAATGTTTCAGTTCCATCCTGGGAATAATGTTGGACTAGGCAAGGATCACACTATCTTTTCTCTGATTGATGGCCTTGTTAAATTTGAGAAATATGGACCAGATAAGAAAAAGGTTGGTTTCGAACATGAAACATATTGTTCATTTGTTTTCTTCCATTTTTATACTCCATTAGAAATCGGTCATCTGATTCCCAACAGATTAGTGTCTACCCACATATTGAGCAGCCAGAGAACCCAAATAGCTACAGAGCCAGGAAAAGGGAATATTTCCGACTCCAGCGGGAGCGAAAGAAAGCGAGAAAAGAAGGTGTTGCATCTCCTGAGCTAGTATTGGCCTCTTCAACCGACGAGTCTTCCGAAATCATTCCTATTTGTTGAAGATTTTTTTCATGTAACTTTATATCAAATGGTACTACAGTCGTGATGGGTCTCCTTTTCTTGGAGATCTTTCTAATAATTACTGTTTCCTTGTGCTTTAAGATTGTCGATATGCAATATGCATGATATTAAAATCTGAGCAAGAGACTTCTGACTTCTCACGATTTGTTTAATGATTGCTTTATCCTTGTGCTTCGTTGAATGTATTGACCAATTTTTTTCTCTCCTTAACATTAGTATTAAAATGTCCTTGTTATGCCCCGGGGCACGGTCTAACAGTCAGAGTACCACGGTTTGATTTTTTATTGAAACATACACATTTTATTTTTTAAAAAATTATGAAAAATAATATAAAGTATGAATAGTCAAGTGATCGAACAGCCCTCACTTGGTGGAGCGGATGTGTTTATAACTCGTGATTTTAGTACTCGAGTGGAGCATGATTGTTTATGGCGATGGATTGTGGTGGTCTGATGGTAGGTGATCTTCATCGTGAGTATTTTTTAGATTTATTTTGATGATAAATAAAAAAAAATATCAAATCGAATGTGCAAATCAATGATTCATATCATTACTATAATAAATAAAAATAGAAGTACCTCGTGATTTACTCTCTTCTAAAATATGTGAGGTAATCTTGAAGAGGGCGTTAAGACGAAGGCTTTACCTTTGCCACCAAGTAAACAAACTAAAATTCTCTTACATCACAAATAAAAAAGCTTGGTTCTGCCATTCATATTGGCTCTGTGCCTTCTTTGGTAGCCCATAAGGAAAAATAAGTCAAGTTTCACATTCCGGTGAGCAAAAAGTCAGATCACGAGTTCTCAAATCAATTTTACCTAACTTAATAGATGTGGTAGAGGCAGGCTTCAGACATGTTCTTAAATTCACCATAGAAAATTTGGTTCCTAGGTTTTTCATCACGTCGAGCAGTTCAAAACTAATGAACATCTTCTAGAAAAAATTTCATAACGGGTGTTGATGATTATATAGAATTATTCAACTAACCTAGGTCATAAGTGCATATATTCTACAAAAATATGAAATTCATCATCCTGGTGATCCCCACAACTGTTCAATATTATTAAGAGAAAATAAATCAAGTACCGAATAGGTTTTCATGTGAAAGAATATTTTCATGACTTCGTTAGGATTCGATCCTTACTTAATTCTATAAATCTATCATATGATTATTGATTTGACTACACCTTGAGGACATGTTATAAATGCATATAACTTATTTAAGAAATTTACTAATGGAGAAATCTCAATGATAAAAATGACATCATAGTCACCATCTCTTGGGTTCAAAACCAAATCGATCGAATCGAACAAATCAAAATTTATTAAATCGAATTTTTTTAGACAAATCAAACTAACCAAACTTTACTGTCAAAACTGAACAAACCAAATTAATATAAAATCTATTTATACTGTTAGTTATGATCAATCGATTGATGACCTCATCCGTCAACTAATGTTCTCATCAATCAACTCATATTAATAGTCGAAGTTATCTAATTTAGGTGTATAATATAATAGTCGACCGATGAAATTTTGATTTAATCGATTTAATTGATTTATGAATTTTAAAATTAAAATTAAACTGAATAAATTAAAAAAAAACTAATATTTTATTTTAAAAAAATAAAATTTTGAATTAATCAAACCAAACATCTAAATCCGATCGATTTGATTGATTAATTCAATTTAACCGATTTTCTACGTTCAGATCATGAAAATGAATTGCAGATGCCCCTGCGAAATGATTGAACAAAACATTAGCATCTAGAACATTTTGGAAGGCTTGATTTAGAACAAACCATTATAATTTACTGAAAAACCAAAACCCGTATTTATTCCTTAAAACAGTAATCCAACATCTAAACCAAAAAGGAGAGCTCTAAGGCATGAAAGATAAATGAATACCTTAAGGCAAGCAAAAGTTCATCAAGCCAAACCATAACCGCAACCAAGCTGCAGCAATTTTCAACAAAAAGAAAAAAGAAAAAACAGGAAACAGAAAACCAAAAAACCAAAAAACAAAAAACAAAAAACAAAAAATGCTGCATTTGCAACAAAAGATACTAAAGTCTTTCATCAATAAAGCACAACTTGTCATAACATGAGTAGGGTTGTGGTTCAAAATCGATTTAACTGATTAAATTAAAATCGAACAAATAAAAAAAATCGAATTAACTAAGCCGATTCATCTTTTTAATAAAAATTAAATAAATCAAATCGATAAAATATTAATTAATTTATCAAAAACTAAATTAATTGAATTATGGTATTAGTTTTCAAAAAACTAACACAGTGGGTGCAGCTCCGATTCGGTCTAGTTGATAATATTGATTTATTTGATTTAATCGTATTAGAAATTGTAAAATTAAAATCGAATCAAATTATTCAAAATAATTGATATTTTTTAAAATATATATTTTTTCAAAATAACTGAACCGAACTTTTAAATTTGGTATTTGATTTAATCAAACTTTTGCTCATCTCCTAAACATGTGAGCTTTGTTGGAAAAAATATGCTCTCATGGGCTGACACAGTCGATACCTACATGTAGCGTTGTTGCATTAGGTCATGGAATTGATCTTCAATGTGTGCGCAATGTCTCGCTCGTACGCACATCCCCCATGCAAAGGGCCGCTGTGCTGGCCGAAGCCTCCCATAATTTACCTCTCTTCTAGATCGCATGGGGTAATCCTGAAGGAGCCCCTCGGGGTTATTACCTTTTTGCTATATTTGTTAGAAAAAAATGTGAATGAAAACTAGTAAGGTGGAAAGGAAGGAGATTTCATTGTGTACGAGTCTTTAGTCTTATATTGGGAGTTTCATGATAATATCATGAGGTTGGTTTATAATGTGTTACAAGCATTGAAGTTGTGAACATATATATGTATGGGAGATATTCTCTCTCACGCGTGTCCGCTTAGGGGATGTAAATTCAAGATCCGGATTGTACTGAACTAAGTTGAATCACTCTAGGAAATACACCGATAAGCGATTGAAAATTTCAATTGCTAAGCGACCTGAAATTTTCAATTGTTAATTTTTCGGTTGCTAACGTCATTTAGTGACAGAAATTAATTTCCGTCGCTAAGTTTTACGATGGAAATTAATTAATTTAATTTACATCGCTAAATGTATTTGTGACTGCTAAATACATTTGTGATCGCTAAAATTAACAATGGAATAAATATTTTTCGCTAAAATTAGCAACGAAAATTTAAATCCATCACTTATTTTAGCCCAAAATTTGTCAAAACACTCCTAAAAATATTAAAATCTTGGATTACATCACATAATTTAATTCAAAAACCTTAAACAAAGCAACATTCAAAATTCAACTTTTACATTCATGCTTCAATCAAAATAATATCAACATCAATCATCAATATCAATACTAATCACTACAAAAAAATATGCGTATACCGACAAAATTTTCAGTCGGTAACTCACATTACTGATGGAATCACAACTGAACCTAAGACGTCGAAATTCATTGGGTCGTAGATGGAAATTTCCGATAGAAAAAATTCCATAGCTAAAATTTACTGACGGAACCATATATTCCGTCGGTAAATCTCCGACGGAATCACCATTCCGTTGGGAAATATCGATCGGTAATTACCGACAGAAATACTTTTTTCCGTCGGTAATCACCGATGAAAATATCATTTTTCGTCGGTAATCACCGACGAAAATACCACTTTCTATCAGTAATTACCGACAGAAATATCATTTTTCGTCGGTAATTACCGACGAAATGGTATTTCCGTCGGTGATCATGACGGTAATGTATCGTAAATCCGATCAATATTTTCCGACAGAATCACCATTCCATCAGAAACAAAAAATAAATAAATTAAAAGGATATCTTTATATTTAGGATGTACCATGTTTACAATTATCATATTAATGTCAACTATCATAGACGATGGCGATACAAACACAAATAATACATACAAATTCAATACACAACAATCCAATTCATACATATACAAACTCACAATCTAATTCATACATATACAAACTCATAATCACAATCCAATTCTTACAAACATAATCCATACATACTAACAATCATAATCCATACACACAACAAACTAAATCAATATTCATACACAACTAACATTCATAATCTATACACACAACTAACAATCAAAATTCATACTAATAAATTACAATAATACATAAACAAACTAAATCAATATCTATATCATGATACAAACTTCATACATATCCTGAATAAAGTATCATAATTCATACATACCGTGATAGAAATCCACTCCATAATACATCCAAATATAATAACATAAGATAGTAATATAAAATTGATTATGATTAGAATGATGTGATAAAAAATTATAATATATGAATAACTATAACTAATTTGACATGTAATAAAAAATCTATCTAGATTGTATTTTAGATATCAGATGGTGATACTGAGGATGAATATATCAATATGACTATTGAGAAAATATAATACAATATTTAGAAATTAACTGATTATAATATCAAACAGAGTAATTATATTTTATATTATTTATGTATGATAAATAAAAAAAAAAGTTGTAGTTGAACAAACCTCATGAGTCTCGTGGGTCTTGAGTCTCCTGGAACTCAAAATCATGCTGTGTCGAGGTGAAATTAGCCATGACTGCTCAAAAATGGGTCATGACAGCATCATGATTAGCCTACTGAGCGGCCATCCTCTACTCCTGAGCGGTCATTCTCACATTTTGAGCGATTACCCTCTCATCCATTGTAGCTAGTTGAGTGCGCAGTTCTTGATTTTCATGTCTTAATGACTACACCTCACTAGAAAAAGAGGAAGAACTATCACGATCCCTAGGAGTTCTCAAACGATCAAATACCACTTTGACCTGTGAGCCAAGGCTGTAGAAAATGGAGTTTTTTGTTCTTCCACCGATAATATCATAATATATCTTATTCAATGCGTTAGTGGATAGAGGTTGTGACTCCCTCCTTTGTTGATGATTGAGATGTCTGAGTCATTTTATTTATGATTTCATCATGTGTTGAATAAAATAATATTATTAATATTTAATTTAATCATGATTATTAAATTAATCATTATTAATGATTAAATGTATCGTTAACGACAATGGTTAGAGAAACATAATATGCAATAAGTGTAAGTAGTCTTCGAGAATAGAAATTATTGAGCATGTTTGATTGTTTAGGTATGTGAATTAGTCCGAGAGAGAGCTGATCAATTAGTTTTTGGGTGGGAGAATGAGTCGTTCAAGTGGCTTTAAAGGGCATTTAGGATTTTTCACAATTAAGTGGGGGCACCTAGTGGGGAAAAAAAGAAATATAGAGACACTACTTGGAAATTTTACAAAAGGGTAAAGTAGAAAGGTCTTTTGTTTTCATGATAATTGACAAACATAAAAGTAGGTGTGGAATTTGATTTTTAACCTATATTAGAGGTGGTCATACCATTTATGATCCAACCTAACCCAACAAGGCTTGTGTTGTGTCTCATATTGACCACCAAAAATTGAGTCATGTATTACTAGGCCTAGTCTAGAAAATGGGTATGGATAGGTGGTAAAGGCTCAACCCATGTGTCATCCAAGCATGATCTGACTATGGGTTAGGTACAACATAGACCTATTCAGGTCAAGTGAGACTAAGACTTGGATTGGGTATTACAAATGTGTTTGGCATAACCCATTCTAATCAATAGTCATCCCAATGATAAAAATATCTACAAAATGACAAAAATACCCCTTCCTTATTTTTTAAACAGGCTAATTTGGGTGTATTTTGTCAATTTAAATTTAAAATTACAAATTGACCTTTAAATTTTTGTTTATAGTTTTTAAATAAATACCACAATCACATATCTCATCCATCATTTAAACAATTTATATTCTTTCATTCTCATTCTTTCAATCAATATTCCCTCATCCATCATTTAAACAATTCATATTCTTTCATTCTCATTCTTTCAATCAATATTCCCTCATCCCTCATTCTCTCAACTCACATTCTCTCTAATTTTCTTACTAATCTCTTTATTTTATAATTTCTTTCTAATGATCTCTTTTTTTATTCCTAACAATTTCTCATAGAGCAACGTCATAAACATACCACCACTCTCACAATGCAACTCTTCGCACAAGGTAAAATTTGAATAACAAATTTTTTACTAATGCATTATTTGTTTATAAAATTTTCATTATATAAATAATTAATAGTATTTTAAAATTTATTGGGATATAATGGAAGATCATGGTTGTAGTCTTAGTACCGGTGTTAAACAACTTGGACCCTCCCACTCTAGAGCTAAAAATATTGGATCCTCTTGGCTCTATGAGTATAAATCCCAATCTATTTCTTATTTGTGACCTTAAGATATCTAGCAAAGTCCCTCTAGTTACTATTCCAACCGGCATAAGAGCAAGGCTTGAAAGCTACTATCAAGAAATCAATTTGATTTGTTCATTCATCACTTTCTATGCTAATGATTTTAAAAAGTTTTGTAGAAATATATGTTAAATATAAGAAAATACCCTCTTATATAAACATAGGTGGAACAACCTACCTTATGTTGAAATCATTCTTATATATCATTTAATTTTTTTTAACAATGTTTATAGCTGATAAGTTTAATGCTATCCCATTAAACATGATGATTGATTATGTCGATAATAATATCACCTTTTATAACAGTTTGATTCTTACATAAATAAATTTTCTATTGTGAATATCAAACCTCACACCTAATGCTTCGTGAATGGACTATTATTAGAGGGTTAAATCTTGGCTAATAGTTAAGTTTATGTCTTCCTCCATGTACTTCATTGTCCGGGATAGTAAATTAGCCCTCGTGATTTACCTCATCCGTGTTGATCCTGGGACGGATTGGCGGGGGCATTGAGGACGAGCGTTTCGCCTTTTGCCACCGTGAATGAACTATTACTAATCTGTTTGAAATTTATAGACATGAATATCTAATATTAGAAAATATTTTATATTAATTATATAATAACATTTTATATTTTTATTTATTTATTAAATTTTATAAAAAGAGGATTATGTCCTCTAAACTCTAGACTTAAACTTTTATTGATGTATATATATTAAACAATGTTAATAATATAAAACAGATCTATTACTCTAAAAAAAATTGAACATTGTATCAGAGCCAATCCTAGCCATGTATTCAAACCCTAGCCTCCTATTTTCTTCCATTGTTGATTCATGTTACCTCAATCATGGATGCATCTAATCCATATTTCATCAAACAAGGTCAATTACAACAACGCCAATGTGGATTTCAAAGGGTTACAACCAATGTAGCAAATTCTTCTCAATTTACACATGAAGTTTATCCATAGGACATCAGCAAAACAAGCCAAGTTCTTGATCTGGTCAATGCCTTGCAAGGATTTTTCATAGAGCAGCTTTGTCAGCTTTCCCATGCCTCGTTAATGATGAGATCATATCAATACTGTTGGTAATAAAAACACTTATGCAAGTATAATAGGTCTATCTTCTTTCCCAGATTCTTTAGCTAATTCCATATGCACTACAATAACAACAATTAAGTTTTATCTATTAGGTGAAGTCGGTTATATAAAACACAATCAACATTACCTAAGCCTTGGATTTTGGATAGTGGAGCCACATATCACATTACCTATGATTCTACACTTTTCACTAAAACACAATCAACATTGATACCTATTGTACGTTCAAAACGCTTTCCTCCATGGAGAGTTGCATGAAGTTGTTTACATGGAACCCTCACTTGGTATTTGCCGATAGGGAAAGAACATTATATGCAGGCTCAATAAGTTTCTTTATAGACTTAAATAAGCATCAAGAAACTGGTTTTTCACATTTTCAAATATTATTCTAAAGGCCGATCATCAACAATCAAAGGTCAATTATTCACTTTTCACCAAAACTCAAGGTACTACTTTTACAACAATCATGATGTACTCACAGGAAATGATCTACATTAAATGGAACGTTTCAAAGAATTCCTTCTTAAATACTTCCATATCAAAGATCTTGAAAATTTGTCCCCACGGGATGAGCTGTTGGCTAGTGCATGAGGTGTTGCCACAATGAGGTCTAGGGGTCAAATCCTGGCTA
>JBBUKS010497641.1:0-14625 GCA_038050645.1 Hedychium gardnerianum
AGTCATATAACTGAGAAAAATATGTTAACAGATCAAAAGTCAAATAAATGGGCAAAAATCATAATGAAAAATCACCATTTTTGCAAGTTTATAGCATGTCTCTCTCTGAAAGGATGCATTTTCCCCCCTTAAATACATTGAGACCATAAACTGACTGTTTGAAGATGCAGGACATCAGAAAGTGCTAGCTGGTAGCTGCAATTCCACCTACTATACCATTCACGTAGATCAGAAGGGCCAAGGAGCTAAATAAAACTCGAAGAGAATTTGAAAAAATTCAAAAACAAACTGGCTAACTCTTCAATTTATAAACGAAGAACAAGACCTAAAAAGTGTGAATAAAAAAGATGGATGATACAGGAATAAGTATGATTTTCATCTTTTGCGAGGATAAATGCTAGATAAGTGCACATCGACCATATTATGTAGGATCGCTGAAAAGATATTGGAGTAATGGAGCCACGACAGCAACACTCATACTGTTTCCCAACAAGGCATACCTGCACGACATTTAGCAGAAAAATAAGCTTGCAGTAAGACACTTTATCAGCCAATACACGTATGTAGTGTTCATTGCTATTAAGACAACTGAGGCTTTCTATAGAAAATTAGATTCCTTAGAGAATAGAAAATATTTTTAACCACAAAAATACAATCACGAAGTGTAGAAACTAAAACATAGAAACAATGCAATTTCAATATGGAAAGCAAGAGTCTTTCATTTCTCACGTAAAATGGTTAAATCCATTAGATCAACTCAATATAGGAAACAATGACCCAATATCTAATGGAAACCCTTGAGAAAATCTTGTAGCATATTGATCTAATGAAAACCCATGAGAAAAACCAGACCTGATCCACCTATCCAACAACAAAACGCCCACATCATCTACTCTTCTCCTAATTGTTCAATAGCAAATGAGAAGTGACAAATAAATTATTATAAATCCAGTTTATCCAAAAGTACATTTGAATTTCATATATTTTACAAATAAATCTTGGCAAACCACAGTCTGATCTCATAGTACTACTGCAATATAAAGTCACTACTACACAGGACCTTAGAAAAACTCACCTTTGCCTCAAGTTTACATGTGATGGAAATTGAAAATCCAGAGGAAAAGAATGAAAATTAGCAACCTGAAATAGATTGTATACTTTCAAACCACAAAAGTTGGCATGGATACTAATCGACTAATTATGTACTAAATCCCTACCTCTCGAGGCGTAAAATAACGAAGTCCAAGCTCTTTCAAGGAGAGTGCTTCAAGCCTTGAGTTAGCATGCTATTACAAAGAATAAGGAGAAAGATCATCAGATAGCAAATATTAATGGAAGTGTCAGAAAATGAACAATAGGGCATTATACCCCACAAGTAGCCAATAAGGACCCTGTGCCCTTTACATAACGAAAATAACTCTTGGTAAAACAACAGCAACGCTTAGACTCCGGGAAGACGATATCTGGCCATTGTCAAAGAATTAACTCAGATAATCAATAGTCAAGATACCTTGTAAATCTAGAGTTTAATAATAAATGAAACAAAAATTATGAGGATACCCATGGCACTTCCCCATCTTTCGATCAAACTTGGTGGAACAAAATATGTGTTCCAAGAATTTATGCAAGTTTCACCTTCTTCAGCCTCTTCATAAACTTTATCAATGTCAGTAGTCTGCAAGTGTTTAGTTGTACTTGGTGTTTGATCAGTATCATATTCAGACTCCACCTTGGAAACAACAACCTCTCTCATGCACTCTTGTTGACTTTGGGCAAACAAATCTGTTTCTAGAAAGGTCATGATAGGCTGACAAACAGACTCAAAGTTTTCATGGTTTATATTTGCTTCATCAAGCTTATTTGTGGAGTAAGCATCCTTGGACAAAATGAAGGGAGATGGTGTGAAAAGAATTGAGTTATTGAAGCACGGATTCCTAAAAGAAAAAGGTTCTCTTTTAGCCTGCAAAATAAAGAGCTTTTTATAATAGAACAAATGCATGTAAGATATAAACTCATCATTAGTATCTGTATCCTTCTCTTTCCATGTCAATTAATGATCCAGATAAGTTTTCTAAACATATGTGAAAACAAACATATGAACAAACAAGCACAATAGTAGGAAAGCATTCTGGAAAAAAAAAATGAAACTACTAAGCTAGGTTGGTAATCATCTAAAATGTTGTAACAAAATCTGCTATTATTTACCAATGTTAACATAAATCTGAGTAAATAGTCTAAGAGTAAAATATTTGATTATGAATGGGCGTACCAGGCAAAAGTACCGAGGCCTAGAGTATGGGATTCCAAATTGCAATGGGCTCAAAATATATTCTTGGGTGACAAAGCCAATTCCTGCCAACACTTCCATCATATGCCTGTGTGTATTTGAAGTCTGCAACATAAGGCAAGGATTCAATTTGACGAAATTCATGGAGAAGATGAGAAAAGGGCAGATTTTGAAATAGAAACCTCAAACCCGACAACATTCTCCACAAATAGCATTAGGGGAGGATGCTTCATATGTGGCATGTTCTCAAGGATCTTGATGAATGAAAATGATCTAGCATCAGTTGAGTCTTTCTTCAAGCCTATAAAACAACACTTCAAACATAAATGTGGAAGGATCATAGTCTATTGATAATATAGTTGTAGAACTCAAAATACAACCTTGTCTAGTGTAAGGTTGGCATGGAGGAGAAAGAAGCCATGCATGTGCTTGATACTTGTCTAAATCAATAGGTGACAAAATTTGGATGTTTCCCTGCAATGGAATGTTACCTGATACATTAATGATGAACTGAAACTATAAGAATGACCCTCATGTTATCTCTAAAATTATCCGAATATTTTCAAGAACCTCTTCCATATATTCTTGTATACTTAGGCAAAAGCCAAACAGAATAGAAATGTGTCCTTATGAGCTTTGTATATGGTGGCACAGTTGTCTATACAAGTCCTGATAGGCTAACCTAAACCAAATCCTTTCTAAGATTATATACCATCTCAGTATTCTTATATCAAATTTTCTTACTAGGATATCCATAACAAAATGAAGTTAGAAATCAGTTGATGCCTCCAAAATTGATGGTCCCTTGCATAGACATGGCAATCTTCTGAATAATTAGATAAATAACCGTTGGACAGAGGAGAAAGATGATCTACGAACACACGATTGAACAGGAGATATGGTTGTAAAACGAATATGAATTTATCATTATCAAACTTAGGGAAAACATTATGAATCAACGTTATAGTCCTCTGTTCAGTTCATTTCTTGTTTACTCGTGTTTCCCTTCTGTTCGAGTATCTACTTATTTTATGCAGCAAACCAAAGGCACTCCAAATTTATAGTCAAGTTCCTGCATACGTGTCTTCTTTTCATCTCCTTTACGACAGTAATAAGCCAAACAAAACAAACAAACAAACAAAATGGACTCGCTTTTCCTCGTTATAACTTGCGTCTCTCCCTTTTCTCTGGAGCGGAGGATAAGCAACCGAAGGAGATAAGAGGAACCTGGAAGGGGCGATGGCCAAAGTTGTGCTCGTAGACGTCGTTGGCGATGTTGTTGATGTCGAATGCTTCCACTAAGCATCCTGGAATACCAGCCCGCATCAAGGAGTACCTCTGAAAGGATTAATGCGTAAATGAATATATAGATGAAATAAAATTGCAAAGAGCGAAAGCATGAAACCCTAGTCAATTCTAGCAGCCGAGACTAAGGAACCCGTAGGGATTGATGAAACAATCCACCACCAACCATTGCGCCGATCCCGCTGTAGAATTCGAGGACTCTCCAACATGCTGAAGCATCCTTCTCCGATCCTCCCGGTACACGCAGTTTTTCTCGCTCCATTTGAGTCCAAACTCTTCACGATCCTCTATCCGCGCCGTGATATCATTTAGACTTCGCTTATGCCACGCGAGGAAGGAAGGAGTTCTCTTGTTTCTTCGTTTCTTTTGGACAAATTTCTCCGACAGGGTAAGCTCAAAACACTTGAACGGCGGTGTTGAGTTTGGGATACTACGGGAGGAAGCAGAGGGAGAGAAATATTTTTTCTTATAATTTATTTTCTTTTTTATTTTACTCCTTTTCGTTTCGAATATTACATTTATCTCTATAATTTATAAAATAAAATAAAATGCTCCTAAAATTTTGACTTTTTTTTTTTAAAAAAAAACTTATGCTCATATTAGACGTCCTCACAATCTATCCCCAAATTATATTAAAAAAAATTATAAAATCAACTTATAACTAACCATCAAATAACTAAAAAAAAAAATTGAGAATTGATACATACCCAGTGTAATAAATCTATCAGGCATCCTGTGGAACGGCTTGAGACTCTATCGAGGACATGGTTAAAAGTTAGTTTAATTTAATAGTGGTCTTGA
This sequence comes from Hedychium gardnerianum, assembly GCA_038050645.1. NCBI lineage: Eukaryota > Viridiplantae > Streptophyta > Magnoliopsida > Zingiberales > Zingiberaceae > Hedychium > Hedychium gardnerianum. The sequence goes on from JBBUKS010497641.1 coordinate 4,394, forward strand.
GTCATGATTGTCAGATTTTAACTTTAGAAGTTTATACCTTTGAATTATAGAGGAAAATTTCAAGCTATAGATGCTGTATGATGGAAATTTTACCGAGCAACATACCTTTCGATGTTCAAGAAACGAGAGGAACTTCAGTAAAACGGACGGAATATAGGAATCAGAGATAAGTTTATAGCAAATAGCTGATTGAAACAGGGCTTTGTGAAATGCGAATTTCTGATCAATGAATAAGTAAAATAGACATTACACAACACCACTTACTTCCAAGATGATTGCAATTTGACAGGATCTTCAAAATCAATTATGCGATCATCCATGTCAAGTGACGATATCGAACCCATTTGGCAGCAAGATGAACTCCAACAGATAAAGCAGCGAGTAAGAGTGGGATTGGAAGTCTTCTACTGGTTTCAGGAACTTCTTCATTTGAAGGTTCCTTCGATGCCTTCGAATGCTGGATGACGGCGAGGGCCAAGTAAAAACCTATCACAAGAAATCTGACCCATGGCTCCCCGACAGCGGCGAGTACAGCAGCAGATGGCAATAATGCTGATGCATCATCCTTTTCTCTAATAAACCTTGAGTAGCAAAAGAGTCCACAGAGGCACATCCAGAAGAGTGGCTCTGGAATAAAGTTTTTCACGGCCCCAAATCCGATAAATGCTGCAAATGTAAGCAAGGGCATCTGGTTGTTTACAGAATCTGGAACTGTAGCTTCAGCAACGGCTAATATCACTGTAGTAAACAGGATTATCCTCATCAGTTCTGGAACAGGAGCAAATGCCACAACACTGCCATATGCATACTTTGCCGAATAGAGACAGAACTCGAGGCATCTTATAATTTCTGTAACAGGACCACCAATGTAGTGGAATACAACAGCAAGGAGCAGTTTGCCTAAGTAACCAAGAAATTTCATAACAGCTAACACAGTCTTTGCCCAATTTGAAAATTCCCACAATGCAGTTCGCCAAGCATAAACAAGAAAAACCAGTGCTGCGAGAAACAATAAGATAAATGAATATCTGATATACAAACGGTCATAAACTTATTTATACACAAGTTTGATGAACAGCAAATAAAAATTGATCAAGTATATTTGGAAGCATAACAAGAATATAAAAAATTGAAAAATTGAGTATCAGTGTTCAAACCCAGCAATGTCCCGGAATAAGATTGAATCATTAGAAGAAAGATCCTATCTTTCTATAAGACTTTTTATCAAATACTAGAGATAAGCCATAAACGGGGAGAGCACAATCTGAATTATACCAGGTTAATGAAGTGAGACTACAACATTTCAGCATCCAGATGGTCGTCAAGATGCATAAAATATAGATCCATAAGTTAATGAACAAAAAATTTGACAAACTACCTTTAACATAGCAATATAATAAAATTAGGTAAGAATTTGTTTACTAGTTTGTAGATTTATAAACTAACCATATTCCAGTTTTAAGAAAAGTTAAGATTTACTAAATATCATACAGGATTCATTTTGATTGTTTTACAACATATATCTCTACCTTTTTTTTTGTCTACATACAAGCGGGCATGACAATTTTCAGAAGTTGTTGTAATGTGAAAATGCCATATTTAGTATAAATTATAAGCATTATGAACTGCATTCATAATATCTGAGTTATATTCGCAACAAAAAATAGGTATACTCATGCAAAGACACGGATATTCTTAAATGCTAATTTAGCTTATTCATTTTCTGAATTTTCATATAAAAAGAAAATCTTTGGTATGGTGGTCAACCATCGAATCATAAAGCAATTACTGAACCATATGATGAAATTCAAACCATCAAACAGATGAAACTGACAATACAGAGTTCATTAACACAAATATGATGGTTCAACAAACCGAAGAACAAAAATAATTGCTAATACGTAACTTTACTGAGTTCAGATTTTTCTCCTCGCGAAGATGATAATGCATAAATAACCATGGAAAATCCCAGGAGAATAGCATCAATTTTACTTCAAAATTTCGAGCTTCGATAACATTCTAAGAACCAACAAATACTGGCACAACATCAGGAGGAGCAATCATACGAATACCAATCCGAACCCTAAAAGAAACACAGCAATGTTCTTATCTGGTTAACATACCAATAGCCCATGGCCACCTGACTGGGCGATCGGGCGCTTCTTTTGTGAGGTAACGAAACCTCTCCGGAAACGTGCTCTGTCCCCTCGCCTGATTAGCATCATCGGGCTGAACAGCCTCCGGCTCCGAGCTTCCCTCGTTCCTGGAGGCGGAGGCAAGAATTCGCCGCTCAATTTTAGCAGCAAACCCTAACTGCACCGTAGATAAGTAGAAGGGTTTCGGGGAGGAGGTGCCGAGGAAGGTGAGAGCTTTGTCAGTAGTTGTTGAAAGATAAGTAGAAGCCCTGGATTTACGGCATACAGGAGGAGCAAGAAAGCGAGGGGAGATGCCAGTGGAGAGCGAATTGCAGGTGGCGAAGGTCATCGACGCCATGGAAAGGAGGAAGAAAAATCTCAGACAAACCCTAGACGCTCGGAATCCAGCATCGTCTTTGGTAGCTAAGCATCATATCTTTGATTAATCATTAATTAGATTTTTAAAGTTCGAATTTCTGTGTATTAGAGAAATTGTTTTCGAGTGAGATGATAAATGTAAGAGGATTATCGCTTTAATGGATTCTGCTAATATTTCTTAATTTTATTTTAACGATCGATAAAAAAAAATTATAGGATAAAATCGATCACTTCATAATCAATTCTAAGAACTCAATTTAAACAATATAATTATCATATAAAATAAATAATTTTTTATTAATACATTTAATTATTCTTGGTTATCATATAAAATATATAATTAGTGATTTTTGATGGAGCAAATTTGTGATGTTGACCTCTTCATTTTGTTTACGACACTTTTGTCATTTCTGTCAATTTATTTTAAAATTAATAGAAAATAAATTATGAAGATTAATTTAATTAATTTAAATAATAATTAATATATCGAAGAAAATAAAAGTTTAGATTTCATAATTTGATAATAATTTTTTTTTAAAAAACGATGGTGCTTGCTTATTTACCGACAATGAATTCAGCCGATAGATGGAACGTCTAAATCTACAACCCGGTGGGCGCTGACTTTGGAGTGACGAAACGAACGCCACCAGAATACCAGATTCTGTAGCCGACCGCCTACTTGGCTTTAAACGATCCTCCCCAACGAACTGATCTCGCGAACTCAACTCCTCATTATTGTGTGCCAACCGAGAGATTTTAAAAGGGGAAAGTACGATTCCTTGCTTCTGCGAACCTCCCAACCAAAGTCGCACCGAGCTCTCTTGGACTTCTCTCTTTCAGTTTTTTTTCTTTAATCAAAATTTGATTTTTCTACGGCAGGAATGGCGTGGATGTTGAATGGCGAGGCCAAGAATTGATTTTTTTTTTTTCACCAGGTCAGCGATCGTTTTCTTGATCAGATGCCTTTTTCCCCCCTCTCTTCCTTTCGGATGTTTGCTCTTCATCTCATGGAACTGATGGCCTCATCTTGTGATCTATAAGGCGGCGGCAGGGTAAAGAGGGCAGGGTTTTGAGCTGACATTGATGGCCATGCCGTGGAGCTTGGCTATCTACGTGATGGGCATGGTGTGGGTGGTTCTCAACGGCTGGGTTTCCACTTGTTTGATGATCGCTGACGAGATCGCACGCGGCCTCAGGTCCGGCGAGATCGGCACGCTGCCTGTCGGTTGATCGGCGTCGAGGTTGTCTCTCGTGCCCGCTTCCCTTTCTTGTTTGTGTTCGTGTTCTTATTGTGCAAGCATGCGACTCTTGTGCTATCAATCGTTCCCTCAACTTATCAGTAATACCGAAAGAGAAATATCGTAACTTGATTTTTGAGGCAACAAGTTAATCTATCGAATGAAACGATTGCCTGTGCAGCAACTTTCCGTTCTTGTTTGTATATTGTCTTAGTGAATTGTGGTGGCAACGAGGCCTTGAGACTTAATTATTTCTTTCTCAAAAACTGTAGTTTGGTGAACCTTTTTTGTTGAACAGTTGCTGCAATAACATCAGTAGCTATATCATTCTCAAAGCCTCAAACTGTTCTTATGGCTGTTCAAAGAAATATACAACCTTTTTAGATAAAGTAGTCAATGGTAACAGACAAGTGCTCCACACCACCACCAGGGACTTGTGCTCATAAATTTGGGACAACCATGAGTTGTGATTTGTACAATTTCATAATCTCGATCATTTGCTACTTTTAGATCCAGAAAATTTTCTGTGAGCGTTTCCATCTCTACAGTCATACTGAGCCATCATTATCCAAACGAGGACATATTAAGTGAAAAGATGCTCTCGATGATAGAGCAAATGCTGATTTTTTGCTCATGTATGATCAACATGAGAATCAAATAGATATATACCCAGATAAGATGTATAATCTGATAATTATATATTCGTTGGACTAAGAGTTGTCATTAGTCTTAATTATAAGCAAATAGATATTATGGCTATGAAGATGAAATGTCGTGAGGTTCAAGATTAGATTCTAATATTGTTAGCTTTTTCATTGTTTTACCTGCATCAAAAAACAACCTTTCTTTTCACTCTTCTACTTCTAGAGACAATGGATTTAGTTAATGGATAAACAAGTTATAGCCATCCATGAATGTCAGTTGCCTTGGCAATGTTGTGAGCTTAAATAACATAGGAGGATCACGATCATTATAAATTTTTCTCCTTACTGATGAACAAATTTTCAGAAATAAATTTACCATACTATGTGTCAATCGAAAAATGATTGTATGATTAGCAGCCTTATTCATCATTCAGTAATAACTACAACATTCCCAAGCACTACATAGGAATGAGTTACTCTCATCTTGCCTTTACATAGATGCTAACTACTGGTGATCATATTTACAAATAACTTTTGAGAGAGCAGATATGGCCTTCAAATTTGGAAGTAAGCAAACAATATTAGGTTTGTCTTGTATCTTGCTATGCTAACCAGTTAGGTACCTCTTGAGAAATCTTTAGCATGCCAGTGTATTTCAAGGTTTTGGGAACTAGTTTCCGCCATCATGTTCAAGTGTTCGAATTTTGGTCGATTATCCTCTAATCCACTGACTCAGAAATAAGACTTCCATCCTGCTGAGCAGGCCTCTGCATCAAACATGGAATCAGGAAATTGTTATAGCCGACACTTTGGTGAAGATTGTACACGACTGTAGTTGGCTCATAGAGAAGGAAAGTTTATGGATTTCCATGAAAACTTGATTTGCATAAATCTAGAATGTTAATCCACAATTTATTTTGGATGGTTATGACACCATTTAGCAGTGATGGAGCTCCATTTTGGTTCATCATCATTTTTTTGTTTAACAGTGACGAGCAGGAACTAATGGATTTAAATTAACAAGGGAAGAGAACAGTGCGGCTAAAAAAGTGTTATATTACAATATAATCACTAAACAACGTACAGTGATGCTACAACTAACAACTCCAGATGTCCCTCGAGAAAAGAAGGAAGAATTTGCGACAAGAGCATGCCTAGTCTTCTCCAATTTATTGACTGAGAGGTACACATTCAAGTTCGATCTCCAACTCACCACGTTCTACATTTTGAAGTTTCAAGGTAATCTCCTGCTTTACTCTGCCCTCGTTCAGGGATATTATACTATCTTTTACCAGAGTGTTGTCTTCCGAAGCTAGCCATTTCCCGAGCTGCATAGATTCTGAGATGCTTGAGTTTTCATATGCTTTGGCTGCTGCTACGAGTGGCTGGATGTCGATCTCAGCCTCCCCCATGTGGTCGTCAGTCGAGAAAGTGTCCTTATCATACACTTGCTGCGACCAAAAACACTGTCAGCTTATACCTTAAAATTGTGCATTCGTAGAACTGAATCAAAACACAGAAGAAACACTTTAACATTTTGGAGTGAAGAGCATCAGTTACCTTAAAATTTACCTTGCAAGCAATTTCCAAACATAAACTCGCATCGTATTTATTGTTTAATAAAATTCAAAGCAGAAACCAAATAATGTGGTCAAAGATGGTCTATCTTCAGCATTCGACATTGACTATCCAGAAAAGTCTCATAGTACAGCATCAATTTTCAACTTTTCCATGGTGAACCAACTCAATATCGGAGTTATAGATGTAACAATAAGCTAAACTCTGAAACACCAAGCTGCATTCTTAAAAACTCTTCTGTTTGTTATGCATGAAATACTTTCTAGTGGAACTTACCTTAAGGTGAGAATATTTTCAATAGAAGTAGGCCATTTTCTGTGTTGTATAGTGTATATGAAAGTGATAACAAGATTATTTTATGTTGTTTGATGGAGTAAAACGAACTAAAAGAGAAAATAAAAGGCTATTAAACTTTTTCTCATTCACATAAACACAATGGTTACTAGAAAAGAAAAAAATCAAAGACTATTATAGCTGTGGCCCTAATAATAGAAAAACACAGTGTAGAACAAAAAAGATATGAAAATGTATATGATCAATAGATTATAACAAAAATCTAATATTTTTTTATCTAACATCAACCACAAATAGTTTGAACCAAACGGACGTCCTTACATCAATTTAAGACGTCATTTCATCAAGCAAGCAATATATTTTAATGCAACATAGTAAAAGAAAGACCAAAAAAAAAATATGCAATTATGGTATATCATAAAAAACATTGCACTTTTTAGAGCAACTACATAGTTCCACTTACCAACTTCAAAGGTGGGATAGGGTCAGGGATTGACAACATTAGTTTCTCATTCCATACAGGGTTCAAGTTGCTCTTGATCACCCGTGTTTTCATTGACTGTAACAATGAAGTAAAAAACTAATTGTTAAAGTGAACTCAGCATTTCAAATATTCCAACTGAAAAGATAAATGTCTTGCCTGGTGTCCCAAGCTCAGGATAACATATGGATCACTGCTCACCATATCACGAATAGCTAAGTTGGTGCCCCTAATCACGTCAACCTTAATTAATCCAACAAATTCTACCATGCCAATCTACAAAACATTACATTGGTTATTGCATACCACTTGATCAGATACATTCAAGAATTGCATATTTATTCTAACAATGCAATTCATACCATTTTCTTTATAGATTTATGTACAGTATCCTTTTTTCTCCAGCTATTATGAAATGCCTGACCTACACCATGGCGAATACCAGTTTGTTGTTCCTCAAGGGGTCTGTTACTTGGACCATGGTGCAGTAAACATGCATTACAACTAGACATGGAATATTCATTCTGTGCATTTGAGCTTGAAAACTGTTGAAACTCATATTTTCTCCTGAGCATAATTAATATAAACATTTAGATTGAGCCAAAGTACAGTGAAAAACTACAATTGCAAGAAGTAGACCTGATAAAATCAGATCGTTCCTCGATAGAGGAATCTGGTCTCGGCTTCCTAATATTTTCTGGCAAAAAGGCTTCATATCTCATATTCACAGTAGCATTACCACCCGTCTCGATTATAAAATCAACCTGTTCGTCTGTCCAATCATCCAACTTCGCTGAGAGGATCTGTTGAAGGATAATGGAACATATAAAAACAAAGTAGAAAGTGATTAAAGAAAAAGGCACAAATATTGATATAAAACACCTCCTATGTGAATCCCAAACTTGGATTGAAATTGTAGAGTTTTGAACTAGGCTTTGGCGACGATCAAAATGTTAAAAAAGTTGTTTGTTATTATGATTGTATGTTACGTGAGCCTCATTTTAGTAAATTACCCATTTATCTAAATCTTTTAGTGTGTTACAACTTCACTAGACAATAGCATCTCACTACCTTTAAAGGGATAAATACAAATAGTTAGATGGATTTTTTTTTTCTATAATCAATACAAGTCATGAAATTTAGCAAAGATAACCTTTACGAGCACATGGTCAATCTTAAATGATTCAATCTATTACCAAAGTCCTATTAAAAGTATATTTCCCAACCCTGTCAGCTCAGAATCATTTCAGAAATTTAGTATGCATAATTTAGTGATTTTTTTTTTAAAAAAAAATGAAACTTTCAATGTAGATGATCATTGCAGAGGTATTTATTTTCATTCTTCTTCAGTCCAGAACATATTCTATACAGTTGAAACTCGGCATTTAGGTATCTAAATAATTTTGAATAAAAAACCCTCCCAATATGTTACTGCTCAACAAGATGTAAACTGTATTTAGAAGATAAAGCTAAACAAACAGAACAGAAAATTTACTCTGAAGTCACTCATGCATATATTACCTTAGATATATGAACTCCAAGACTTCGATGAACTCCAGAACACTTGATACAAATAAATACACCTAGATTTAGTGATCTGTACATTAAAAAGTATTGTCAAATATATCAACCACTACAAACAGGATTACTATAAAAAAAATGGTATTTAACCACTAGTTGACAATCAAAAAATTAAGCTTTCAACTTAAAGAAAATGTGAATGCACAAGATAGTGCGTGATGAACTTTATTACTATTATCTTAAAAAATCATAAATACAATAGTAAATTGGTAAAGGGGAACAAAGCCATTACATGTTGAACCAGGGAACGGTAGCTTCATACTGGTCCAAACTAAAAGGTGAAACAGAGAATTGCAGACATTTTAACATTAAACTTATAGCTTTGGACAATAGTAGTGAATGTTCATAGAGATCAACTTAGACAGCAACATCATCTATTGATACTTTATACTTCAAACTTCACGTTAAATATAGGAGTTAGGATCGGCGAGATTATGAATATTTCCCATCTAACAATGGCGATATACAAGATGCAATCACAATAGTACAATAACCTATTTATGTTGTAAAAGTAAAATCATAAATATTTAAACATTATTCAGACTAGAATACTTACACCCATTTTGGTTCTGGAGAGCTACAATCAGCACAGTATCTATTGCTTGGTTGATTCATTAAAAGTTCTAGCCTTTTTTGAGGAGTCGAGAAACCTGCAAAAAAAGTGAAAGGTAGACCAAAAATTAAACAAAGAAATCGAGAGAAGGAACAAGACACATAGATCCACAAAATCCTACTACCAAAACAGAATATTTCACTAAATCAATTTCTTCATTGAGATACTGATAATGCTATTGCACCAACGGTGTAGATCGTGCATACAAAATTCATCTATAAAGATCTGCTATGGTTGTATGATAAATTTCTAGGATTTTTAAATTAGGGTTCATGTAGGAAAGGTTTCTAACGAAATCAAAGAAGATCTATGACCAAAAAAAAATTTTAAAAAAAGGCAAACGAACCGATAGGAGCGCAGGAGTCGTAGAACTCTTGTTGGGCAGACATCATAATTCAATACCCACAACCACCTCATTCAACGCCTTCTCCTAATTGCGAAACGATAATTATCCCCAAAGATCCGAACAACAAATTCCAATCCAACTAAATGAAAAGAAAAAAGAAAAAGAAAAAAAGTAACTTTCTGTACCTGTGCTGATGTATCTGACGGAAGGTGCAATCGCCTACCCATCCAAAATTAAAGGAATTAATTGTTGATCTCATTCAACAACATGCCTATCCATTAGAAGCTACCGGGAGAAAACAAGCAATTTGATGCGATGTCCCCATTTTTTTATTAAAAAATTAAGAAAATAGAAAGCCATAGGAAAAGAGTTATTATAACCGATACATGCGGTCTATAAATAACTCGCGTAGCCTACTTTACGACTGACGCGTCGGGGAAAGTGAGAGAAGTGCGACCTGTCATGGACAAGGTGTAAAACGTTATACCCAAATTTATTAAAAGTAAGTTTTCAATTCCTTGACGCCTTGTTGAGTGGTTTGGAGAAATTGTTCATCTCATTTTAACACATCAGTTCATTACAATTTTGGATGCTAATTGTAGTTCTTGAGATGACTTTGTCCTTCACCAATCAAGAAAAAAAAATGAAATATGAAGCAAAGCTCTAAAGAATGTCTGAAAGTTCAGGAGTGATGTACAATCTTTGCATGAGTATATCTACAAGATCATGCGAAAAAGATTATCAAAATTAGAGTCCTAATTAATTATAGCGACCATAATTATCGCCTAATTAATTAACAAGTTTTCCTCTCAGTTAACCCTAACAACCTAACAGTATACCTGACCACGGTTCGGAACCGACGGTTCGACGGTTCGGAACCGACGGTTCGACGGTTCGGAACCGCCGGTTCGACGGTTCTTGGGGGATCGACCCTTAACCTTAAC
>JBBUKS010497652.1:0-14625 GCA_038050645.1 Hedychium gardnerianum
ACATGTAGCCTAAACTTTCTTTTCACAACCTTTCTTAAACTAGTAGCATTCCATTTTGGGTCATCAGCAAACTCTCTTATGAAATGATTGCTAGCCATTTGGAATTGACATTCCTATTTCTAAATGACCACTTACACCTGTGTGGAGTTCCATCAATTGATTTAATTTGAATTTGGGCTAACTTCTTATAAATGCTAGCATAAATCTTTCATCCACACTCCTTTTTATATTTTCCACACACTTTGTTCTTTTCATTCTTTGTCAGTTTTATCTCAAATCCTTTTTTAATTGAGTACATTCTAAGTGTCTTTCTATAAATATGGGCACTTGAAAAAATTAATCCCACAGTCATCTCAGGGTTATCCATATCTCTTTCTTCATTAAACTCAGGGAACTCAATAGTATTTTCCTCATCAGATGAATGAACAATTTCTTCTAATTTCTCATCATCACCAATTTGATCTGCCTCCACAAACTGTCCATCTACCTTCATAAATGTGAAATCAGAATAATCACCAGAAATTAGATTTGCATATTCAGCATATTCTCCTAAGTTATTGTTAGGCGCTAATTTACTTTCTCTATTAATCCCGCAATGGTCACTTAAACTATCACCATCTAGAAAGTACTCTATGTCACTATCATCATCAGCGAAAGCATTGAAATGTCCTACATATGTTTCATTAAGATCCTCACTTCTTAAATCCTCATTTACACCCCCAGTTTCAGTATCATCATTGGATCCACAAATATTCTGGTTTTTGTCATGACCTGCATGTGTTGACTCCTGATTTAAAATTCGCTCACTATCTTTCAAGTCTCCTATGTATAGCTTAATATGAGGTTTATCTCTATAAAAGCCAAACATTTCAAACACACAATCATCCCTACTTAATTTCTTGAGTTCTAAACCAGAGTCCCCACGGGATGAGTTGATGGTTAGTACATGAGATGTTATCATCATGAGATCTGGGGGTCAAATCCTGGCTAATAGCCAAGTTCCTGCTCTCCCTTATATATTAGTCACTGTTCGGGCTAGCTAGACTAGCCCCCGTGATTTACCTCCTCCGTGTTTATCCTAAGACAGACTGGCGGGAACGCTGGAGGCGAGCGTTTCGCATTTTGCCACCCTGAGTTCTAAACCAGAGCCCCTAAAATAGATAGGAATATGTACATGGAGCTTCATCTACTTTAACACATCTCGTAACTCTAACACTGCTATATAATCAGGATCAATGCTTTCTATAAAGACCACCTCCCCTCCAACATATTCCCAATCATCATCTTTTCCCTGAAATTTACTAGCATAGTGCAATTTCAAAGTAAACATTGTATTTGTGCATCCATTGTGGCAAAAGGCGAAACGCTCGCCCCCAGCGCCCCGTCAGTCCGTCCGAAGACCAACACGGAGGAGGTAAATCACGAGGACTAGTCTAGCTAGCCCGAACAATAACTAGTGCATAAGGGGGCTGTATTTGTGCATCCAACTGATACAAAGAATTAGGAAAAGTGAAAACAATATAGTCATGAATCAATAGCCAAAAAAAAATAAATTAATATAATGTATTTTTACACAATCAATAGTCAAGAATAGCATCAACGTATACTGTTCTGTAAATACTTGAAAAAATGGATATTTTCTCAAGGAAAAACACAAATGGTGTCAATTTCGAAAATCTCGACTCAATCTTCCAAGATTGCAGGACAGATCTTTCTCTCTCAATTTTTGGCTTTTTCTTGGATATTTTTAGGGATTTAGAAGGTAAACTTTCATTCTTTTTTGCTATGAGAGAATGTGCAGCGAGTGAAACATGATCTGAATTGTTTATTAGTTTTTTTTTTCAAAGGATATAATGATAAATTCAATATACTTTTTTCCAAAGAATTTATTATAAAAAAATGATAAACAAATAAGGACATAATTGTCGTTTACAAAGATGTTCACATTTGACTTTTGGTCAAAGGGAGTGAAACGTTATTTTTTAAACATAGGGGGCAGAATGTTACTGGATAGAAAACATAGGGGGGCTTAAAGATATTTAGCCTTAAAAATAAAAAACAAACACTCCTTTGATATTTCTAAAAAATTGGAGTTTCCCTTTTGATTTTTTCAATTTTATATATGTATACTAAACCTAAAACAATGACTACCTTCAGTTTTCTTAAAAAATAACACTAATTTTTTATTTGAATATAGTACCTTTTGAATTTCGACTAATATATTATTTTATTATCATTTAATTATTAAAATACATATAAAATTATATCAACCAAATTATTTTAATTATTTAATACACCGCATGCTGCACCTATCTTATGATATTTATCTCGTGAGCGATAAATTTTTTTTTAACCTTAATATTATACCTTAATTTCTAAATACTAAAATTAAATCCTAAAGAGCTAAATCTGAAGTTTAAAAAAAAACAAAAAAAAAATAATTTACACATCGCACAATCATGCACAGTTAGGCCACATGTGATGCGCAGTACAATAAAAGCGATATTTATGAACACAAATTATATTTTAATTATCTTCCAACCTAAAATGGCCAAACTAGAAACTCTTACGTCTTAATTTTCTGTTATTTAAATTTTAATTGATAAATAATTAATTTGAGAGTATAATTTGGTTTTTGAAAAACCAATTTTCTTATGGAAAAAATGTTATATTTATACCCGCCGTGCAATTAGTCAAACTAGAAACTCTTACGTCTTAATTTTCTGTTATTTAAATTTTAATTGATAAATAATTAATTCGAGAGTATAATTTGGTTTTTGAAAAACCAATTTTCTTATGGAAAAATTGTTACAGTTCTACCCGCCGTGCAATTAGTCAGATAGTGCGACTCAAGTGGGGCATGCAGCTAAGGCCTGGAAACGGGTTGTTGGGTAGAAATGGAACGGGTACATAAACTTATTAAACAAAATTGGATGTTCAAATCGATCCTTAAAGGCCTAAACTCTTTTTTCCCTCATTTTTTGAACCCACGGTAGGAATTAGGATCGAAAGCCAGATCCGGAGGATTCTTCCTCTTCCCCCGGCGAGCAGCGTCCGCGACGGAGGACGGTGGAAGTGAGCGGCGGCGTACGGTACCATCTCGTTCTTGTTCTTCTCTTACTTCCAGATCCGTTCTGTTATAGAATTTCAGTCGTACCTTTTTTTCGCGGAGCAGTAATTTGTGACCGTCACACGAATTGGCTGCGTATTTCGTTGTCGTTGATGATGTTTATGTTCCTTTAACTTCCGCAGTTCTTTCCCAAACTCCATTTGCCTTTTCTTTTCTGGGAACACCAAGCTTAGGGCAGTTCATTTGCTACTTCGTTCGGATGCCGAAGAAGGGCAGGAAAAAAGCTGTCAAAAAATCTTTTTTGAGGACGAAGGTCGACGAAAATGTCGCTCCAATCGAGAATGGCACCATGCAATTTAAGGAGCGGCAACGTGCTTTCAATAAACGGGAAGGTACCGACTCGTATCTTAGGCTATTCTTATAAATTTTCTTTTTGGAAGAAATTACCAGAATCCATGATATCGTTTTTTTTTCTATATCGTCGTGTTAAGAAAGTTCCATGTCTATACCAATGCTGAAGATTTTTGTAATCTAATGGTGCTTCGTGAATATGGACGATGGAAAAGTGAGGTATTTTTTCAGTTTGCGGTTTGTATTGTTTGGTTGTCTGAAATGCCTTTGGACATAGGATTAGTATTGTTGGTATACTGAATCCATATGGTAGTTCTTTAACTACACATATAGTGAAAACAGTTCGACATGGATGGAAGTTGTGTGAAATTCTACATTCCTATTTTTGGTGCAGAAAAGCCAATACCTGTTTCATTGTAACGAGTAACTGAATGGGTACATCTAAACATGAATGCATGAGCGTGATTTTCCTATACAGAACTCTAAAGGTCCTGCATTCATTCATGATCCAAATTGCTTCTAGAGGACTCTCCCACCTTTTTGTAGATAAGTAAGACACTTGAATCAGACTTGTTTGAGTACATTGACACTCGCCAAATTCGAATTGTATGTATTACCATCCTTAACCTGGCTCTTCTACTTTGCGTAATAATTTTGATTTTAAATATTACTGTGTTACAAGCTTTGTGTATTATCTACTAGTTTAACTCTTTTAACATTGTCATTTTATTTAGCTTTGTTTACCCTAAAGGGAGTGCAGAGGAAAGGAAACGAGGGTGTAATTTTCACCAATTGATTAAGGTGAGGGATGACGCTCCCCGCTACTGTTGATAAGCAAGTATAAATGTGATATCCGATGCAATAGATAAATGCTTGCAAAGAAGTTCAAAATAAATTTAGCAATACTAACACAAATATATAACATGATTCAGAGATGTTCCTACTTCATAGCATATGACACGTAAGGTGCATCACTTCTTGTAAATCTATTAAACCACCCTTCACAAGAGACAATGAGGTTATCCTTTACAAGTTGAAGATAAAACCTTTACCGAAATCAATGGGATTTTTGCAAGCATGAAACTTCACCCATAACAAGTGGGAAGATATATATTAAACCCTAGGTGAGAAAGATGTTACTTAGAGAGCTTCAAAGATGAAGGACGAGACCTCCAATCAATATGTGAGCTTCTTAGTTACTTTGAAAACCTAAGAATGATGGAGCGATGGAGCATTATTGAGTATTTTTCATGTGAGACCTTATGTTCTAAGCTCCCAAAAATCCTCTTAAGCCAAGGACTTAATGACTCTCAAATAGAGTTGACTGCTTAAGCTAGGTTGATTAGGCTAAGCCTGTGGTTGACCTATAGGTCGACCAAATAAACCTCCTAGGTTGACGGACATTAATGTGGTCGTGGGAATTTATGGTTTGAATTTGGACTACCATGGAAAAGCTTCTAGTCAACAAACATTTAGGTGGACCAAAGCTTACTATTTGGTTGACCAAAAAGGACTCAACAACCCGAGTGTCTCGCCTACTGACCCTACAAACTCATAGTTCATCCTAGAGCCTTGAGACATTTAAGATCGCAAGCTCAAAACTTGGGTCACATATCTTTAGATCTTCATCCAAGCTTGATGATCATCTTTGAGTTCAAATCCTAACTCTGGCTCCACACTTAATTCATGATGTCCGCTATTTAAGATTTATCTCGGTCCAAGCTACCCTCCATTCCAATCTACTTGATCTAAGATAATCAAATTGACACAACAAAATTTATTACTCAAATACTATGTTAAATATGAATCAATAACTTTATCATTTGTCAAACATTAAAACTTGTGATTAAGCTTGATCACAAGGGAGGAACTAACACCTTTAACCATTTAAATTGACTTTGCACTCTTGAACTTCCCTCTCAATTGCTATAAAAGAGACCTCATTCTTGACGTTCAATTAACTCAATTCTTAATTCTCAAGTTGTGATTCTCCTCCCTTTCTTCTTTTTATGAGTTCTAAGGCGATGAAAGTTCATTAAGTTTCAAAATCTATAATGCTTTTATTTTGAGAAGAAGATCATTGTATCTTGGGATGATTACTGACAATTGTAAGCACTTGAGCTGGTAATATCATCTTAAAGAAAAAGAGTCCAACACATACCTCTACCTTTATGACTAACTTGAAGAGGTGTGCATTGCCAAAGTTTAATGATTACGCATTGAAACTGACTTACCTAAAAGGGTGACTTGGCAACATGAAAGGAAAAGGTGCCTCAACTACCTAAATGGGTGTGTTGACAAATTGAAGAGACATAATCCATGTCACTACACCGATAATCCCACCATACTGAGCTGCCAATGAGACGACCAGCTCACCACCTGAAGGAATAAAGCTACAATGACCACAAAATTTACTCCATCATAAGAACTAGTGTAGTTATTTTTTGTTGTTGATTTCATTGGTTTGATGGATCTTTGGGTTTTCTTCACAATCCATATACTTGTGACTCGATTATATCCTCCTGTATTGGTGACTCGTGATTCAGTATGTCAAGGTGCAGATGCTTCTTGTGTCCCTTGATAATAAAACAATTTCTTTTCTGTTGATCTTTTGTTCTTTGGAACTTTACAGTTGAAAGGAGAACTGCTGCAACAAAAGCTAATTGTGAAGTGGAGACTGGAAGCTTGCTTTCATGGGTGCGCTTGCTTCCTTCGTACTTCAGCAAAGATCAGTTGGATACTCCTGCAATCCAATTTTTTCAAGAAAATTTGCCAAATGCAACTCTAGCCATGAATAAGAAATATAATATTTTTGAGCTGCAATGGAACAACAACGAGAGTTACTATGAAGGTGGCAAATATGATCGTGCTTCAGTTAGCAATATTTTCACTATACCATCTATGAGTGATCTTCAGTTTTCAGTTGACCCAGGTTGGAATGCCTTTCTTTGTTATATTGTCCATCTGAGACCATCCATATAATTAGAGTGCTGTTGGATGCCTTTTCACAGCGAAGAAGACTCTGGGGGCCGGAAACCAAAGGATGAGTAATTTTGTATGTCAAACATTCATCTGTACTTTTTTTTTCAACTCCAGAAACCCCTCAATCTTGTCAGTTATGCATAAATAGTTAACAATAATGCATATATTCTCTATTTTAGGGTTTCAGTGAGCCATCTGAAAGAGGAAGACAAGAGACATTAAAAACTCCCGGGGTTTGTTCTTCATACTAGAATTTTCTTTTTAGCTTGAAGGTTCACTTTGGACAATTATTTTTAGGTGTATGCAAGATGCAACCTTTCCTTTTGGATCATGTCCCTTAAAGTCTATAACAAAAGCATCCCACCTGTGTTTCCAATTCTCACATCTCCCTTTCTAATATCCTAATGGTGTGAATCATAGGCAACTAGTAACCGGTTATCTTATGGCATGACACCCAAGACCTTAAGGTTACCAAAGAATGGTGAGATGATCTTGTCTGTCCATGGTTCACCTCTTGGTGTTTACAAAGAAGAGATCTTGGAAGCCATACATGGTAAATTGTTAATTTCCCTTGTAAGTCTTTTTGCAAAACAGTAATAAGTTTCTTCAATTTTCTGTGGACATCCAAGAGTCTGGAGATGGGAATCATGAAGATGCTTGTTGAGATCATAGACACATCATATGCAAAGGTAACGCAATATTTTTTCGTTTATTTTTACACTTCAACACTATGATGTCTATAGTGTTCAACACTTTGATGTCTTCATTATTTCAACCGTACTAGATTGGCTTCTAATTTTCAAAGCAACTGATCAATCAGTCAGTTTGATTCAGTTTCAAAAACATCATTTGTGAGTATTTTTCTCTGGTTTCATTATTCCACCTTCAGTTTCAGGATTTACACTGGCTGGGCAGAAACCAGTGGAACTTCTTCAGGATGATCTCTGAACTTCTAGTTGAGTGTTTTGAACTCGCCTTCGACGATCACCTTGTGTTCGATAAAGCAAGCAATCAAGTAAGCATTGAGATCAAGTTGATGTGTGTAACCAAATGGACTAATGCTTATGTTTGGTAAAAACCTGTGTTAATTTCATTTGTAAGCATTGGACCTCCTGATTGAAGACTGAAGTAAATGAGTAAGCTTTTTGAAGCAAAAACAGTGTGAATTAAACCTTGTTTTTGATGGTTCAGAATAGCCGAGACAGAAAGGAATCAAAACACACTATTTGTATATATATTTGTTACCTTTTTTTTTTCGCAATTGTTTGTTTGTTTGTTTTTCTGTGATAGCTATAGAGGGAGTTTGATGTAGTGGAATTACTGTGAAAAATTCATTCGTTACTCAACTTTTGAAATCAGTTTTCTTTCTTATTGTTACTTTAAAAAGATGATGGAAAATCATCATTCAGAGTCTTTTGTTTTGTAAAAAAAAATATTTTTGAAGTTCAATATTTGATGCATTCAAAAAATTATGTGCCATGATTTTCAACCTAGTCATAAATTAACTTGTATTCCTTTTATTTGCGAGCCTCTTACCTTTTGAGATTGCAAACTCTTGTGCCTATGGAGCTTACCTAATTTGCCCTTTGTGTTTGACAACAAGTCTCCTTTGCACTTCTTTCGTTCTTAATTATGTGACTTTTATTTTATTTCTGTAAATTCTCTATGTCGGTGCATAATTTTTTATTAAAAAAAAATGAACGAAACGTGAATTCTCAAGTTTCATATAAGAATTTAAAATTATTTTATGATTTCTTTTTATTTTAATAAAGTAGATAGTGAATCGGATTTTAATATTTTACTATAATAGTTATAAAAAAATTTCATTCTCTGTAAAAAAAAAAATTAATTTGTTTAGTGTTAATTTTTTCGAAATATTAGCATTACGAATGGAATGAGAATTATAATAAAAATATAAGGAATATAATTTTAGATAATGAGATAGAAGAATTTGATATTAAAAGTACAATTAAAATGAAAAATAAAAGTGAATAATAACATCATTTCCTAAGATAAAAAAAAATAAAAAAATAAAGTAATCTAAAGACATAGGTAGTAATTTAAATATATATATATATATATTTAAAAATTATAATTTAATAATTTTATACTATCGCGAACCATGAATTAAAATTAAGAAGAATAAGATTAGAGTCACATTCTTAAACCATCAATATTTAACCGTCAATTCTAAATTGTAAATGATGAGTCTGGTCATAGTGAATTCCCCTTCACAAACAAGAGGTTGTGGGCAGATATCGAACATCCCTAAGTATCGCTATATTGTGGCAAAAAACGAAACATTCGTCCTCAGCGCTCTCACCAGTCCGTCCCAAGACCAACACGGAGGAAGTAAATCACAGGAACTAGTATAGCCAGACCGAACAGTAACTAGTACATAAGGGGGGCAGGAACCTGGCTACTAGCCAGGATTTGATCTCTAAATCTCATTGTGGCAACACCTCATGTACAAGCCAACAGCTCATCCCGTGGGAACCCTAAGTATCGCTATATGTACAATAGCAATATTGCTTTGCTTACACAAAATAGGGACATCAATTTTCTTTGAACTCAAGAATTTGATATCCGATCCAAATAAAAGAGAGTATGAAAGAATTTTTTAGACCTAATTAAATAATTAATTATGAAGATTTTCAAATACGAATATAAAGATAGGTCTAATAAAATTATTCATAACTAATCCAATTAAATAATATATATATATAGTGTTTTGAGACCCTACACATCTTATCTTATATACTCCGTGCACATCCTAAATTTTTTTTTGAAATTTTTTTGATTTAAAATTTTTTGTATGCTTAATACTATAACTCAATCTCTAAATCCTAAAAGTAAAATTTTATTGACACAACTAATTACTTAAAAAAAATATAAAAAAATAATTCAGACGCCTGAATTATGTGAGAATCGCCCATGTCACCCACGAAACGGATATGCAAACTATCAACATTCTATATATATATATAAATTCATTAACTGTTTTTTCCTTTTATTTACAACTTAAAAATATAAATTTAATATTCTCCTCGACTTCTCCTATTGCTATTTTATTTTTATTGAATTATATTTTTTTAATATAATAAAAATAATGTTAGTTAATGAATACAGAGGACATTCAATCCTTTGATGTGTACGAGGATGAGATAGATATTCATCTTCCCATGAGTATAAATATGAGAATGAGACCCCTAATGAAAATAAAAATAAAAATAAATATAATAAATAAAAATAAAAACAAATAATATGAACTTATTCAAATTCAATTCATTATTATTCCTAACACAAAGGTACACATATAGCAAAGTCTTGTTACAAAGGGTACTGGTAAAAAAAAATGAAAATTTAAATTCTTTTAGGGCAATAAAAGGTAGATGCCTTTTTTTTTGGGTAGATCTGAGAAATATAAGAAACGAATTTTGAAAATAAATCGCGCAAATAAATATACGCACCTACTACACTAGATACTGCATTATACTCTACGGGGGAAAACTACGAATCAACCCACTTCTGTACCATAATTTTTATTGGAGCCAAAGAGATAAATCTAGCGGCACCCACCAGGTTCCAATTGAATCCCCAATTCTACAAAAGGTAGAATATCCGGGTGCTTGGTATTTGTCCATTTCTTTTCTCGGGAGCTGGTCGGCGCCTCTAAATCGCCCCGCAGCTTCACTACCTCGCAGTATGCTGTCGCTGTGAAGGAGAGCATGAAGGGTAATTTTTTGTTAGCATTCTTCTGCTCTTCCTCTCATCTCACTTTTCTGGATTAGGTCTTTGTTATAGTTTTAGGGCTGTGGTTCTTCTCCCTTGTAATTTCTTGCTGCGTGTGCATTTTTTTCTCTCGCATTTAACAGCAGTTGTGGAAAGATCAGAATGGTGTTAGTTATCACCTGGTTTTTCTTCTTTTTATTGATGACTTGAAGCTTAAAATTCCTTCTTTTTTCGCTTGGTGGACCTAATGGAGGTTTGTTTCTTTGGTGGTAATCGCTATCGAGCAAAAGTTGTTTCATTTGAAACCCTATCCGGCTTTTAGGGCAAGCAGTTCTGGACTTATTTTTACCCACAAGGCACAGGCGGAGTGGGATTTAGAGTGCCATTTTGATTGTAGTTGATTTATTATTATTATTACATGAGCTAATTTTGTCTATGATGATGCAGTTAGAATGGAGGAAAATGAGAGGGGAAGCGAAGTTGCTGAGAAGGGCAAGCATGATTTGGAGACTGTGATGGTGGATCATCACTATCCTGAACCTTTGGCTAAGTATGAAGATGTCATTGCTGATCCGAAGTTGTTTACGGAAACTCTCGAGGATTTTCACTCCAGACTTGGGACAAAGTTAAGGTGTTACTACCTCCCATCTTTTTTGCTGAGTTTTCCTGGAGGAGAGGATTAGGAGGGAAATGAAACTAATTTTAAGTGAAATGAAAAGAAATAATTTTTCTCATTTTATTTCTAAGCAACTTCATTCTTAATTTACTTGGACGGATGGAAAAAGAAAATAGAGCTATATTAATTAGTTTTTTTTTGTCAGATGCCTAAACTTCATTTTCCTCTGTTTCCGCTTGATTTGGGTGGAAATGCAATCGAGGAATTGGACGGAATGAAATTCCTTCCTCTTCTCAATTACCTTCCAAATAAACAAGAGGAATCAATGATTTCATTTTTTTTCTTCTTTCTTTCCTACTTCTGTTGAAGGAAACACAGTATGCATGCTTAGCTACTAGACCATTTTCTTCTGCACGAGAGACCTTTTCTTGAACGTCTGTTTCTTGAATTTTATCATTGCATTGTTTAGGTTATAATAGAAATAAATGCATTGTTAAATTGACTGACCCTTGTATTGGAAAAACTTTATCAATGTCTTCACTAAGCTTTTATAACTCGATGCAATGATAAGGAATGTTGAATTTACGACTAAGAAACTAATGGGTCAAAGTTTGCTCCAAATAGAGTTATATTAGAATATCTTTATGGATTTCTAAATAATTATGAGTACTAAACATGGTGTCTATAATAATTCTTGTCAAATTATGGTATTTTTTTTTAAAAAAATATACGATAACTTTGTGTTGCCAAAAAATTAAGAAGCTTTAAATTTTATGAGTTTGAAAACTGTATGATTTTATTTTGGTTAAGTCATAGCAAGCTAGGTTATTTTAATATTTGTTTAGGGAAATAAGTTATTTATGGAAAGGTTATTTGTTTGCCAAGTTTGTAGGGAATAGAATCCTTTCCAAGTTAGAACTACCTTAGTGAATATAACCTGGGTAGTGTAACAAGAACAAATTAGAAAACTGACCCTTAAACATTGACCTTAATGAGATGCAGAATCAAAGACATGTGCTTCCACACACTTTATGGATGAATTATATACCAAACTGTAGACGGGTGGCTCATATCTGAGTGAAGGCCAATGTGAGGGACCTCACGGATGAAAAACTAGAAACAACGGAAAAAATTCTGTTAGGTTTTTTTGTAACAAAATTCTATTACGATTTTTTGGTCGGTTTTGACATGGTAAGATTTGGGCACTATTTATAGGGATCATTGTAAGCCTATTGAATATTGTTTATTAGATGTAGAGAGAATTTAATAAAGTTTTGGCCATTTCGTGGAGTAGGCACGTCGCCGAACCACGGTAACTCTTCTTTTTCTTCCTCTACCTCGTGTTTGTTCTTTCTCGTGCGTCTTTATCTCGTTGCTTCGTGTGATCTCTTTCTCTCTATCTCTTCTTCCGCGTTAGAGGTTGAAAGGTGTTGTCTGTTTTTGCTCAACAATTGGTATTAGAGCTGAGTTTTGACGGATTTCTTCAACATGTCGGGATGTCTTCTGCGAAGTTTGATGGACTAGAAACTTTGGATTATGGCAGAGGAGGGTCAAGAATTTGTTGGTGCAACAAGACATGGTGAAGGCGCTAGGAGAAAGGAAACCGAAAAGCATGGAGAGATCGGATTGGGAAGAACTTCAGGCGAAGGCAATGACAACAATCAGGTTTTGTCTTTTGGCAAAAGTTGGAATGTCAGTACATGTCAAAGTCATTAACAAACAATCTATATCTTAAGCAGAAATTATTTGGGCTTAAGATGACAAAGGGAACCGATCTGAGCCAGCACATCAACGTATTCAACCAGATTGTGAGCGGTCTGAAGCGGGTTGATGTGAAGATCAAGGACGAAGACAAGGATGTTGCTAAATTCTTTACCTTTATCTCCTACGTATGAGAATTTGGTTACTACTCTGATGTGGGGAAAGGAAACTCTTAAATTGGAGGAGATCACAATGTGTTGCTAGCTTTTCATCAAAGGAAGAAAACAAGCGACGAAATTTCTCAAGGAGAAGGACTTGTGGTAAATATCAATTAAGAGCGTGGCAGGAGCAAATTTCGACATGGATCGGGCAACGACAACAAGCCTCGTAATAAGTTAAGAAGGAAAAAGGTGATCACTTGCTATAAGTGTGAAGGAAAAGATCATATGAAGAGAGATTGTCCATGGATGAAGAAACATATTGCAGAAAACAAAGGTAACTCGACGAAATTTACAAACATAGTTGAAGAAGAAAATTCAAAGAGCAATGATGGAGATATGCTATTAGTTATGTCGAGTTCGGAGCAACTGACAGATGTATGGATCTTAGACTGTGCATGTTCATATCATATGACTCCAAACAAGGAGTGCTTTGACACCTATAGGGCAGTGGATTATAGTTCAGTGTTGATGGAGAATGATGCATCTTGCAGAGTCATCGACATAGGGAATATTAGAATCAAGATATTTGATGGTGTGATCAGAAGTTTTTGTGATGTCAGACACATACCAGATCTAAGGAAGAATTTGATCTCACTAGGCACACTGGATAGTATTAGCTGCAGTTGCAAAGCAGAGTGATGAAGGTCAACGAAAGAGCTCTTATAGTAATGAAAGGATAAAAGTTAGCAGAAAACATCTACAAGTTGATGGAGACTACGGTTGTAGGTGGAGTCGCCTTGGTGGAGTCCAAATATGACAATATTGTTTTGTGGCATATACGGTTAGGGCATATGAGTGAACGTGGGATGCTGGAACTTCACAAGAGAGATTTGTTGAAGGGCATTACGACATGCAAGTTTGAATGCTGCAAATTTTGTCTTCTTGGGAAACAAAGCAAAGTTCAATTCAAGTCGGCAACAAACAAGACAGAGGGGATTTTGGACTACGTACATCTCTGGGACCAGCCAGTGTAACATCACGTGGAGGACACTTATATTTTGTGAGTTTTACTGATGATTACTCACGAAAGGTCTAGGTATATTTCATGCATCACAAGTCAAAAACTTTTGCGAAGTTTAAATCGTGGAAAACTGAAGTGGAGAACCAGATTGGAAGAAAGATCAAATGTCTTAGGTTAGACAATGGAACTGAGTACACGGATTCAGAGTTTCAGGAATTTTGTGAGCAGTATGGGATTATGAGACATTTTTGGTTCGCAGGACACCACAACAGAGCGATATGGCAGAAAGGTTGAACATGACATGTTATCTCATTAATAAATCACCAAGGGCAGTTCTAGAAGGCAAAGTATCAGAGAAAGTATGGACATGGAATCTAGACTACTCTCATCTTTGAGTGTTTGGATGTCCAACTTATATGCACATATCACGTGAGGAAAGATCAAGGCTGGATGTGAAGTCAAAGTAATGCATTTTTCTGTATATCAGAAAGGAGTTGAAGACTTCAAGCTTTGGGATTCTAAGGCAAACAAGGTGCAGATTAGTAGAGATGTGGTGTTTGACGAGAAGGCCATGTACAGAGTACTCAAGGAGATGGAAAGGAAACATCAAGAGTAACAAGGAGAAGGTCGTTGTGTAGGTGGAGCTAGAGACTCATGACTCTGATAATGATAGCTCAGGGCATACGGAACATCACACTATAGCTGGAGATAGGACGAGACGGGTCATAAAATCACTCACCAGATACAATTTTGAGGACTTGGTGTCTTATGCACTCATCACCAGTAGCGAAGATCCTACATCTTAGCTCTGAAAAGGGCAAGTGGATGGGTGCTATGACGGAGGAGATGAAGCCGCTGCAGAAGAACAAAACGTGGGATCTCTTGGAGTTTCCTGAGAGAAAATGAGCTATAGAGTGCAAATGAGTGTTCAAGAAAAAGGAAGCAATGTCAAAGGAAGGAGAAGTGAAGTTCAAGTCTCGGTTAGTAGCAA
>JBBUKS010497692.1:0-14623 GCA_038050645.1 Hedychium gardnerianum
GGAGAAACTTATGAGTATTCCCCTAGTAACGACGAGTGAACAGGGATCAGCTCAGCTTGAGAATTTGACGGTTGAATTCATTTGATTTGTAGTCTGGAGAAGTGTCTTTAGCAACAGATCGGGCCCAAGTCCCTTGGAATGGGCTGTTAGGGAGGGGTGAGAGTCTCGTCTAGCTCGGACCATGTTTCATGACGAGGCACTATCCTTGAGTCAGGTTGTTTGGGAATTTAACCTCAGTTGGGCAGTAAATTTCATCCAAGGCTTAATATTTGCGAGAGACCAATAGAGAACAAGAACCTCGATAGAAAGATGAAAAGAACTTTGAAAATAAAGTCAAAGGGCACTTGAAATTGCTGCAAGGGAAGCGGATGGGGGTAGACGAAGTGCTCCGTCTAGAAGCAGAATGGATCTAGCTGGTCTGTTGCTCGACTTGGGCATGGACTGTTGCAGGCTATGGTGGAGGTTCAAACCTAGACACATTGTGCGCATTCGTGGCATATTGTCAGTGTGGTCGAGGATGCAGTGCGCGCCATTGGCATTCCACCCGTTGGCACTTGTGTGCTCAAGGCATCAGCTAGTGTGCTCCCCATTCTACCGGTATTGAAACATGGACCAAGGAGTTTGATATGTGTGTGAGTTGGTGAGTTTGTAAACTCTGATGGCACAAGGAAACTGATTGGTGGGAGCCCCTTTTTGTTGGGGTGCATCGCAAGCCAACCTAGATCTTTTGTGAAGGGTTTGTGTTAGAGCATGCTTGTCGGAACCCAAAAGATGGTGAACTATGCTTGAGTGAGATGAAACTAGAAGAAACTCTAGTATTGGACCAAAGCAATATTGATGTGCAAATCATTCGTTTGACTTGCGTATAGAGGCGAAAAAATTGAACCATCTAGTATAGCTAGTTTCCTCTAAAGTTTCCCTCGGGATGGCTAGTGCTCGAGTGGGTGAATTCTATCGAATAAAGCTAATGATTAGAGACATTGGGGGCTTAACGTCCTCTACTTATTATCAAACATTAAATAGGTAGGACGGTGCAATTTCTCCGTTAAGCTGCATTAAGGAATCATGAGCTCCAAGTGGGTCATTTTTGGTAAACAAAACTAACGATGCGGGATGAATCAAAAGTCGA
This sequence comes from Hedychium gardnerianum, assembly GCA_038050645.1. Lineage (NCBI taxonomy): Eukaryota > Viridiplantae > Streptophyta > Magnoliopsida > Zingiberales > Zingiberaceae > Hedychium > Hedychium gardnerianum. Next base: position 1,130 of record JBBUKS010497692.1, read on the forward strand.
GTTATAGTGACCAACTGTGTGCTAACCTAGATACCACAAAGGGTGTTGGTTGATTAAGATAGTAAGACGGTGGTCATGGAAGTCAAAATTCACTAAGGAGTGAGTAACAACTCACCTGCCAAATCAACTAGCCCCGAAAATGGATAGCACTTAAACGTGCGACCCACACTCGACCATCGGAGCGAGAGTAATGCCTCGATGAGTAGGAGGGCATGGCGGATGCTATAAAACTCAGAGCGTGAGCTCAGGCGAAGCGACTATTAGTGCATATCTTGGTTGTAGTAGCAAATATTCAAATGAGAACTTTGAAGGTTGAATAGGGGAAAGATTCCATGTGAACAGAACTTGCAAATGGGTTCATGATCCTAAGGGATGGGGGAAGCCCATCGGAGAGTGTGACTTTGTGCAAGCTCCAAGAGGGAATCAGATTAAAATTCTCGAGTCAAGATGTGGCAGTCGATGGCAATGTTTGGAATTCTAGAGACGTTGTTGGGGGTCTCAAGAAGAGTTATATTTTCTACTTAACAACATGCGCAGCCTGGAAACGGCTTAGCTGGAGGTAGGGCCGAGTGGTCGAAAGAGCATTGCAAGTCGTGTGACATTCGGTCCGCCCCCGACGACCCTTGAAATTTTGGAGGACTTGGTGGTGCCCATGCTCGGTTGTACTTTTAACTGCATCAAGTCTCTAAGGTGAATAGCCTATAGCCAATGGAACAATGTAGGCAAGAGAAGTCGGCAAGATGGATCCGTAGCTTCGGGAAAATGATTGGCTCTGAGGACTGGGCATGAGGGTCCCAACCCCAAACTCGTCGGTTGTCAATGGATTGCTCGAGTTACTCTTATGGTGAGAGTGGGTCATTGTGTGCTAGCTAGGGGATGGACTAGGATTGACTTCTCTTCGGGGAACCTTTCTCGGGTGTCAAACAGTCAACTCATAACTGGTACAAACAAGAGGAATCCAATTGTTTAATTAAAACAAAGTATTGCGATAGTCCTTATAGATGCCCACGCAATGTGATTTCTCCCTAAATGTCAAAGTGAAGGAATTCAACCAAGCGCGGGTAAATGGAGGGAGTAACTATGACTCTGTTAAGGTAGCCAAATGTCTCATCATATAATTAGTGACGCGCATGGATGGATTAATGAGATTTTCGTTGTCCCTGTCTACTATCTGGCAAAACCACAACCAAGGGAACAAGCTTGGCAAAATCAGCAGGGAAAGAAGACCCTGTTGAGCTTGACTCTAGTCTGACTTTGTCAAATGACTTGAGAGGTGTAGGATAAGTTGGAGTCGGCTTACCGATGAAATTGAAATACCATAACTTTTTATGTTATTTTACTTATTTCATGAGTCGGAAGTGGGACACAACCCCTCCTTTTGGCTTGAAGACCCGTCTCACGGGTCAATCTGGGTGGAAGACATTGTTAAGTGGGGAGTTTGATTGGGATGACACATCAGTTAAAAGATAACATAGGTGTTTTAAGATGAGTTCAACGAGAACAGAAATGTTGTATGAAACAAAAAGATAAAGCTTGTTTGATTTTGATTTCCAATATGAATATAAACCGTGAAAGCATGGCCTATCAATCCTTTATGCCTTCAAAATTTGAAGCTAGAGGTGTCAGAAAAATTACCATATGGATAACTAGTTTGTGGCAGCCAAGTATTTATAATGACGTTGTTTTTTTATCCTTCAATGTCGGCTCTTCCTTTAAACTTATCATATTCATTTAACAACAATACATATGTATACTTGGGACTCTCATGTTTAAAAAAATTAAATTTAGACCTTATATAATCATCAGTGAGTTTTAACCAAAACTCACTAAAGAACTTACATTTATCAAATTTAATTCAAATGAGGATCAATGTAATCTTGAAACTCTCCTAAATGTAATCATGCCTTCTAATTTTGGTTCACACCATATTTAGCTCACTGTGAGTTTTTTTTAAAAAAAATCAACCTTTCTTTGATGGAGAGAAATAGTAATTTCAAAACTCTATAAAATGTGGCATATTTTTAAAGTTTTAAATATGCTTCAGTGGCTTGAGTGGATCAAACGAGTGCATATACGGATGAAATATGTAGATGAAGGAATATTTTAGAAAAGAGAGATGTGATTTAGTAAATTTAAAAGTATAATATGTGATTTAGATATTTATGAAAGTTGAGTGTGCGAGTTCAATAAATTGTTATAAATTTTCTCTCAATATTAGAGTTAGCCTTTGACGGTGAGCTAAGAAGTTCAACAAATCTGGTCAGTTTTTTTTTAAAAAAAATAATAATTTATGGGCTTTATAACTATGTTTTTATTCACTGATCTCACATTTTCACCTCCACTTCTACACTGTACAAATCCTAGCTAATGAGTGTAAAAATTCTTATATATTTACTTAATAAGATAAATGACAAATGGTAACACAAAGTTAAACTACAATCAAGGTATTAAACTTCAACCATCGACAATTAAAGACGGTCCATACTATTTTTTAAAAATAATTTAGGTATTGGAATTTCTCCTCAATTAATTATTAAAATAGATGATTTTACTCTTAATTTATTTATTAGATAAATTTAAAATATAATTTATATATATTTAAAAGTCGACCTCAAACTATTGATTCCTATTAAAATTTGAATTCATATATTTTTATTTATTTATTTGGATATTGTATCATAATATTATTACATTCATGAGGTTAAAGGCAGCTTTTCCTTGGCCCTATTGCTAAGTTGTCTAAAGTTTGCCAACACTAGGCCCTAGTTCCTAGTACTAGCTGTCTACTCAGCCATAGACTCACTAAACCTTATCTACGACCTCATGTCAGACCTCTAGCCATCGTCAAAACGTATAATACACTCTGATCAAACTTACCCCTCTTTTTCCCTCAAGATTGGTAAAGTATTAAATTTGTAATTTTATCGTTCATATTTTTCTAATATTTCAATCCCGCACATAATGCAAATTTTTCCCTCAAGATTGATAAAGTATTAAATTTGTAATTTTATCGTTCATATTTCTATCCCGCACATAATGCAAAAGGTGATCTTTTTCTGTCCTCTGCCCTCTTCCGCATCCTTAAACCTCACGAAGCTCCAACCTTCATGGCACCCTTTCCGCTCTCCTTTACCGTGGAACATCATCCCTTCAACCCCAACCTTTCGGCCACCAAAATTTGGCATCCCCAACCAAAGCAGCTCATCTGCACCGTTCGCGCTCACGGTTGGACCGACCATCACACCCAATTCTGTCCGAAAACTGAAACAACTAGTGGCATTGAAGATGCTTCCTGAAGCCATGGATCTATATGTCGAAGTGAAAAGCCAAGGAATCAAAGTGGGAGTGGTTCTTGAATCCATGCTGATCGATTTGTTGATGAAATCAGAGCGAGCAGATGATGCGTTCAGGGTGTTTGATGAAATGCCCCAAAGGAATGTTGTCAGTTGGACGTCGATGATCTCGGGTTGCGTTAGGAATGGTTTTGGAGAGACTGGAATCTATCTGTTCGTTCAAATGCTTGAATCTGGCGTGCTTTCAAATGATTTTGCAGTTAATGCTGCCATCCAGGCTTGCACTGACGTGGCTGCTCTTAGATCTGGTGAACAGCTGCATTCACTGATTCTTCGCTCTGGCTTTACGGAGGATTGCTGGACTAGTATCAGTCTGATTGATTTTTACTCAAGATGTGGATTGGTTGATAGAGCCGAGCTAGTATTTGCTGGAATTACTTACTTAGATGTGGTGAGTTTTACTTCACTAATTTCTACATATTGCAGAAACAACTTGTTTGATTCTGCAATGAGATTGTTTGATGAAATGGTTAGGCAAGGAATCGAGCCAAATGAGCATACGATTACTAGCATATTGGCAGCATGTCAACCACGCTTGGGTGAGCAGCTCCATGGGTACATGCTAAAAACTCTGATGGTCAACAGTGTGCATTCTGCAACTGCTTTACTTGATTTTTACTGGAGGAATTATGAAGTTGAACAAGCAAAATTAGTGTTTCACCGAATGGAAGCTAAGAATGTAATCACCTGGAGCTTAATGATCTCATGCTATGTCCGGAATGGGGAACTACATGATGCTATGAGAATATTCAATGATATGGTTTCTGCTGGAATAAGACCAAATGAGTTCACTTTTTCAAGTATCCTTGGAGCTTGCAGACCTTCCCAAGAATTATCTAAGTTGGGTTCCCAGCTCCACTCTTTGTCAATCAAGAATAAGATTGCCTTGGATATTCGAGTCGCTAATGCTTTGTTGGCCATGTATGCTAGATGTGGTAAGGTCCAAGAACTGGAAAAGCTGTTTCTTGAAATTAAGGAACCTGATGCAGTCTCTTGGACTTCTGTCATCTCTGGTAATTTCCAGAATGGATATGATGATAGATCCATCGAGTGGCTTTGCCGCATGCATGGGGATGGATACATGCCCAATGAGTATGGATTATCTAGTACCCTAAGCTCTAGTGCTAATCTAGCTTCACTGAATCATGGACGACAATTTCATTGTCTTGCTCTGAAATTAGGGTGTGACATCAATGTTTGCACTGGCAACGCATTAATAAACATGTATGCTAAGTGTGGTTGCATAAACGATTCAGAATTAGCATTTGACTGCATGCATACTCATGATAACATGTCCTGGAATTCATTAATTCATGGTTATGCCAACAATGGGCATGGTAGAGAGGCACTAGAAGCAGTTGATAAGATGTTGGATACTCTCTGCAGCATTCCAGACGAGTCAACATTCCTAGGGATTTTGGTTGCGTGCAGCCATGTGGGCTATGTTGATCAAGCGGTCAAGTATTTCAAGCTAATGAGTGATACCTTTAACATTATACCGTCAGCTTCGCATTATGCATGTATGGTAGATATAATGGGCCGAGCTGGAAGATTTGAAGAAGCACTTGATATCATTAATCAGATCCCATTTAAGCCTGATGTAGCGACATGGAAGACCTTATTAGGATCTTGTATGGTGCACAGGAACTTAGAACTTGGCAAACTTGCTGCAGCAAAGATTTTTGAGCTAACTTCGTTGGACTCTGCAAGCTATGTGCTTCTCTCTAACCTGCATGCATTGCATGGTGAGTGGCACGATGCCGAGATAGTAAGGAGCAAAATGGAAGAAAATGATATTCAGAAAGAAGCTGGATGTAGTTGGATCCAGATTAACAATGAAGTGCACTCTTTTGTTTCAAGAGATGAGTCTCATCCTGAATCTGCAACTATCTATCAGAGATTAGAAGAAATATTTAACGTAATAAAGTCTGAAAAATGTCTATGTGAGACAAACATTGGTGTAAATGAGTTTGAAATTAGTGTTTAGTAAAACTCTTTTTATTGTCAAAAGAAAGAGGTATGTGGCATCTGAAGGATTTACCAAAATGTTAAATTTTGTTGAACATAGGTTTTCATGACTTGGTTTCCCTCTGATGCCTACAAATTGTTCACATCTCAATATTATAGTCATGGGGAAAGGAGATGGAAATTATTAGATTTGTTTTATTTCCACATTTGCTTCAAAACATTTGAAACATGGTAATTTGGACATTTAGATCAAGTCCTCGACTTGTTGGGTCTTGCATCTTATTCAATTTAAACCTTCTAGGCGGGGATTTAACTTCAAGAATTTTCAACCTTTCATGTCTCGCTTTGTGTTTAGTCGGGTCATCAACCTTTTAGGCCCCACCTTATATTTAGTTTGGCCTCATTTTGTCTTCGATTTGGGCCATTGGTTTTTATTTTCAATCCCTCATGCTACAAAGCTAACTACTTTGTCTTTCATCATTTTGAACTTATTCTTGAATTTGGATCTACAACAATCTCTTACCTCATGAATGCTCACCTAGATTCAGAGCCTTCTCAACAATCCTTGAGGCTTTGGGCCCACAAAATATTTGGGGCATTATATTCTTTTTAAAAAATAAATATTGTTTTTTTATATAAAATATAATTAAAAATATTTAATTTTATTAGTAAAATTTAAAAAGATAGGTCAGTTCATTGCAAAAGGTTATTTTCTTAATTGAAAGTTGTGATCACTAAGTCACACTAATAATTTTATCATTGTACTCACTTCTTTATTAATAAAATTTTAAAAATAAAAATTCTTGTCGGCTAAACTTTCAAACATAATTTATTAAAAATTAATATATTTGTCTAATACATAGTTTTAATTAATTAAATAAAGATAAATTTCATCAATAAAATGTTAAAAATACTAGTTGAATTTGGCAATGAGTGATAAATTATTATAACACCATTAATATACATTTTAATTGATATTTTAAATTTTTTATTGATCAATTTTAACTTTAATAAAAAAGAGTCTTAGCACAATGATAATTTTATTGTCGTGTGACCTAGAGGTCACATATTCAAGTCGTGAAAATAATCTTTGTCAAAGAAAAGTAAGACTGCATATAATATAACCTTGCTCGAGATCCCATATTTGCGGGAGTTTTATGTATCAGTCGACGGCGAATTCTATATATATATAAAAGGTACGCATAATAACTTGTGGAGGAGTAAGGGCACAACGATAATTGTATAAAAATGATGATGAACTAGAAGAATAAAAGAGAGAAAAAATAAAATTTAGAGAGAAATAATCTAATATAATATTAAATATATTTTTGAACTTTTAAAAGTATTTTTATATCGATTACTAATAAGTATAATCAATAAATATTTTTAGTTTATTAGACAAACTTAATTTTGTCCATTAAATTAAATTTTGATCTATAAAAAATTAAAAATTATTGATTAAATTTTAATAAAAAATAATAAATTACTAGTCAAATCTAACTTTGATAGTAAAAAATTAAAATTATTTATCACATCTAACTTTAACTAGTAAAAAATTAAAAATTATGTTAAACTTAATTTTAGTCATTAAAAAAAAATTAAAAATTACACGTCAAATCTAACTACAATCCGTCAAAAATTTAAAATTACTACCAAACCTAATCTGGCTAGAAAAAAATTAAAGTATGACCAAATTTAATTTTGACCTATAAAAAATTAAAAACTATTAGTTAAATCTAACTTCGACGAATACAAATTAAAAATTACATATTAAATCTAATTTAGTTAGTAAAAAATTAAAATTATCAATCTCAATGAATATATTACTAAAATAAATTAATAATTATATATATATATTTGGAGGGCCCTAATAAAATAGGAGCCCTAGGTATAGGCCTCATGCCTATGCCTTGAGTCGGCCTGCCTAGATTCTGAAGTACTTTGCGCTTAGCCTTGGCTTAAGTTAAATCTTCAACCCTTTTGATACTATTGAAATTTACCAACGATGTGGAAGCTGAGGTGGAGCTATAATCCTATTTGCACAGTATGGTCTAACCTACTTATGGTGCAGAGATTTGGCAACAAGGTGGCTGCCAAGGTGGATTTGTAATCCGACCTACACAATGTGACTTGACCTGTGCACACTAAAGCAGTCAGATCGAGGGAAATAAAAATTATTTCCGATGAGATGCCTTTGATGCTCAAATAATAATGGGTGTAATGAATACTTTAGAGTATGAAAGCGGGTAACACACATACTAGGTATGGGGATACAAAATACCTATAGGAAATCTAAAACCATTTAGCAGTTTCAACCATTAATTTTGGCTAAATGCTTCCATTAATGTCAACTGTTAGTCTGTTAATGGCCATTAACTTCAAAAATAATGATCGCAAAGGGACTGCGTAGGGATAGTGGAAGGACCGTGCATGGATATGGGCTACGTTTGTGGCCTACTATAGTGAAAGGGATAGAGCTCAGAGAACCGAGCTTGGAGTAAGGAGCTAAGCTCAGAATGGCAAGCTCTGGGAGGCCTAGCTCAGGAGGTTCGTCTAGAGATGTCTAAGTGTTGCCTAGCTCGGGGTTTTATAAGAGGTAAGTGTATGCTGACCTAGAGTAGGCCCACATAGGTATGGCATGCTGATTGAAGTGAGATCATTATCGCGGGGTATCACTAGCCCTCCTTCAAGCCAAGTCAAGGTATATTAGAATATATTCATGTATTCAAGTCGGCGAATGCTGATGGTCCCTACAAGTGAGCAAGGAGCCATTAGAGAGGAAAGGTTGACCACTGAAGGGCCAAGCTAATTGACATGTAATTTCAAATTGAGCGCCTACAATTTCAAATTGAGCGCTCGTAAATTCAAATTTGTCATCGTTGCCTGCTTAATCATCACATAATTAGTAGTCATGTTAGACCAACGGAAGTGACATTTGATTTTCCCAAGGTCTCAATGCATCATCGGATCATGCGATGATGGAGATCCTTAATGCAGAAGCACTCGTTCTGGATTCCCCTAGATCACTTGATCAGAACAGATTTCAAGAGCACAGAACATAGAATGTGAGTTGTGTTTATTCAACCTCAAGCTCCTGCCCTGCCCTCTTTTATATGGATCTGATGAATGCTGGCGTGTGACACCAATCTGGGTGCCTGAAAGCCTTCCGGTTGTTGATGTGTGGGAAATCACAAGGGTATGATTTTATCATCAAGTAATAAAAAAATCGAATCCATAAGAAATTATGGTCAAGGAAAGAAAATAGAAAATCAAATGAAAGTAGAGTGAGAACTCAGCTAGAGAAAAGAAAGAAAAGAAAGAAAGAGTGATTCAAGAGAGAATTTATGAAAAAAGCGATTTTAAAATTCCGATTTCACATAAATGATTGTAAACTCTAAATCTATATATGATTTCCTATCCTCAACGGTGATTTATACAGATAGACTATCCTATGTATCCTATGTGAACTTTTGGTACTACACCGACGTTTCAATTCCAATTGTCCTCTGCTCTCAAAGCGACAGAGCTGAGGGGTTGTTCCTATGGAGATCCCTATCACATGATCCTACAACCCCTAAGATGTCTACTCTTACTGTATGGCTATGAATTGAAACCGATCAGTTAGGATTTAAGATAATCTATTACTCCTCGTGGCAAACTGAACTACTTTCATAGATGACTCTCCACGTCTCAAGGTTCTACAAGTCGGAGAGTTGAGTTCTCCATTCGGTCCTTCCCCAAATCCTCATGGGATACGAATCTTGTGGGGTTAGCATCAAGATCATGTTAAATCAGTAGATTTGGACCACAATCACACCTATCATTGAAAAATAATAATTCAAATTCTATAGATTAAACAAGTGAGTTTATATATCAATAAGACTACTTCCACTACAAAAAAATAGTTATTTAGGGATGAAATTTAGCGACAAAATTTTTTCATCGCAAATTTGCGACAAATTTTACGACAAAAACATGAATCATCGCAAAATAGAAACAAAATAATTTCACCGCAAATTAGCAACAAAATATTTTTCATCGCCAAATTCATTGCAATTTTGCGATGAAATTAAATATTTGTCTCAATTCTGCGACGAATAATTATCTCGTGGCAGAATTTGCGATGAATTCTCGGATTCATCACAGATTTAACCTATTTTTAAATATCTAAATAATTTTTTTTTGAAAATCATAGATGGACCAAGAGAGCTCGGAATGAAACGGAAATAGTTCCTATGTGTTCGTATAGTTCTTTTAATCATATTCATGCCCTTAAACATAATTTTGACAAAAGTGCTATTTTTTTAACATGATTTATGTTTTTGAGATATATTTGTGTTAAAAAAATGACCGAACAAAAATTATAAATTAGGTAAAATTTATTTTTGAGAGCATGGTTATGATCAGGAGAACTAAAGGAACACATAGGAACTGGTTTCGTGTCATTCCGAGGTCTCTAGGTCTATCAACCATTTTTAAAAAATTTCTATTTTTTTTTAAACAAATAATGTTTTGCACCGAATTTCTCTGATTCATCGCAAATTGGCGATGAATCTGAGGAATCCAACACAAAACATTAATTTTTTTTAAAAAATAGAAATTTTCTAAAAATAATTAATGGAATGACACGAAATCAGTTCCTATGTATTCCTATGTATTCCTTGAGTTCTTTTGATCATAACCATGTCCTTAAATATAAATTTGACAAAATATATTTCATTTAGTGAATTTTTTAAAATAAATGAGCTCAAAAAATTAAATCACGTTAGAAAAATCATCAATTAGGTAAAATTTATTTTTGAGGTCATGGTTATGATCAAGAGAACTAAAGGAACACATAGGAACTAGTTTCGTGTCATTCCGAGGTCTCTAGATCTATCAACCATTTTTAGAAAAAATTTATTTTTCTAAAACAAAGATTTGGGACGAATTCCTCGGATTCGTCGCCAATTTGCGACAAATTTGAGGAATTCGTCGAAGATTTTTCTTTTTTTTAAAAAGAAAATTTCCGAAAATGATTGATGGACCTATAGACCTTGGTTTTGACACGAAACTAGTTCCTATGTATTTCTTTTGTTCTCCGATCATAACCATGACCTCAAACATAAATTTAACTATTTGGTTTCGTTTAGTGAATTTTTAAAAATGAATGTGCTTAAAAAAATTAAATCACGTTGGAAAAATCACCAATTAGGTAAAATTTATGTTTAAGGCCATGGTTATGATCAGGGGAACTAAAGGAACACATAGGAACTAGTTTTGTATTATTCCGAGGTCTCTAGATCCATTAACGAAATTCGGGAAATTAAAAAAAAAAAATTTTAAAAAAATTTGGACGAATTCCTCGGATTCGTCACCAAGCTACTCTGATTCCGAGGAATTCGTTGTAGATTTAAGTTTTTTTTAAAAAAAAATTTGAATTTTTCCAAAAATTGTTGATAGACCTAGAGACCTTGGAATGACACGAAACTAGTTACTATGTGTTCCTTTAGTTCTCCTGATCATAACCATGACCTCAAACATAAATTTTAACTAATTGGTTTTATTTAGTGAATTTTTAAAAATGAATGTGCTCAAAAAATTTAAATCGCATAGGAAAAATCATAAATCAGGTAAAATTTATGTTTGAGACCATGATTGTGATCAGGGGAACTAAAGGAATACATAGGAACTAGTTTCGTGTCATTCTGAAATCTCTAGGTCTATTAATGAATTTCTGGAAATTTCTATTTTTTTAAAAATTTGGATGAATTCCTCGGATTCGTTGCCAATCTGCGATGAATCCGAGGAATTCGTCGCAGATTTAATTTTTTTTAAAAAATAAAAAATTTCTAAAAATAATTGATAGACCTAGAGACCTAGGAATGACATAAAACCAGTTTCTATGTATTCCTTTTGTTCTCCTGATTATAACCATGGTCTCAAACATAAATTTTACCTAATTGGTTTCGTTTAGTGATTTTTTTAAATTGAATGTGCTCGAAAAAATTAAATCGCGATGGAAAAATCACTAATTAGGTAAAATATATGTTTGAGGCTATGGTTAAGATCAGGAGAACTAAAGGAACACATATGAACTAGTTTTGTGTCATTCCGAGGTCTCTAGGTCCATTAATGAATTTCGAGAAATTTCTAATTTTTTTTTAAAATAAATATTTGGGACGAGTTCCTCGGATTCGTCGCCAATTTGCAACGAATTCGAGGAATTCGTGGCAGATTTAATTTTTATTTTTTTAAAAAATAATTTTTTTCCAAATATAGTTGATGGACCTAGAGACCTCGGAATGACACGAAATCAGTTCCTATGTGTTCCTTTTGTTCTCCTGATCATAACCATGGCCTCAAACATAAATCTTACCTAATTGGTTATGTTTAGTGAAATTTTTAAAATGAATGTGCTCGAAAAAATTAAATCCCATTGGAAAAATTACCAATTAGGTAAAATTTATATTTGAGGTCATGATTATGATCAGGAGAACTAAAGAAACACATAGGAACTAGTTTCATGTCATTCTGAGGTCTCTAGGTCCATTAACGAATTTCAAGAAATTTCTAATTTTTATTTTAAAAAAGATTTGGGATGAATTCCTCAGATTTGTCGCCAATCTGCAATGAATCCGAGGAATTCGTCCCAGATTTAATTTCTTTTTTAAAAATAGAAAATTTTCCAAAAATAGTTGATGGACCTGAAGATCTCAGAATGATACGAAACCAGTTCCTATGTGTTTCTTTTGTTCTCTTGATCATAACTATGGTCTCAAACATAAATTTTACCTAATTGGTTTCGTTTAGTGAATTTTTTAAAATGAATGTGCTTGAAAAAATTTAATCACGTTGAAAAAATCACCAATTAGGTAAAATTTATGTTTAAGGCCACGGTTATGATTAGGAGAACTAAAAGAACACATAAGAACTAGTTTCGTGTCATTCCGAGGTCTCTAGGTCCATTAACGAATTTTGGGAAATTTCTAATTTTTTTAAAAAAAGATTTGGGATGAATTCCTCGGATTCGTCACCAATCTGCATAGAATTCGAGGAATTCGTCGCATATTTATTTATTTATTTTAAAAATAGAAATATTCCAAAAATGATTGATGGACATAGAGACCTCAGAATGACACGAAACTAGTTCTTATGTGTTCCTTTTGTTCTCCTAATCATAACCATGACCTTAAACATAAATATTACCTAATTGGTTTCGTTTAGTGAATTTTTTAAAATGAATGTGCTCAAAAAAATTAAATCATATTGGAAAAATCACCAATTAGGTAAAATTTATGTTTGAGGTCATGGTTATGATCAAGAGAACTAAAGGAACACATAGAAATTCTGTGTCATTCCGAGGTCTCTAGGTCCATTAATGAATTTCGGAAAATTTCTATTTTTTTTAAAAAAATTAGATTTGGGATGAATTCCACGGATTCATCGCCAATCTACGACGAATCCGAGGAATTCGTCATAGATTTATTTATTTTTTTAAAAAAGAAAATTTTCAAAAATATTTGATGTACCTAGAGACCTCGAAATGACACGAAATCAATTCCTAAGTATTCCTTTTGTTCTCCTGATCATAACCATGGCCTCAAACATAAATTTTTACCTAATTAGTTTCATTTAGTGAATTTTTTAAAATGAATGTGCTAGAAAAAATTAAATTGTGTTGGAAAAATCATCAATTAGGTAAAATTTATGTTTGAGGCTATGGTTTTGATTAGGAGAACTAAAGGAACACATAGGAACTAGTTTCGTGTTATTTCGAGGTCTTTAGGTCTATTAACGAATTTCAAGAAATTTCTATTTTTTTAAAAAAAAGATTTTGGATGAATTCCTCGAATTCATCGCCAATCTGCGACGAATCTGAGGAATTCATCGTAAATTTAATGTTTTTTTAAATAATAGAAATTTTCCAAAAATGGTTGATGGACCAAAAGACCTTGGAATGACACGAAATCAGTTCTTATGTATTTCTTTTGTTCTCCTGATCATAACCATGACCTCAAACATAAATTTTACCAAATTGGTTTCGTTTAGTGAATTTTTTAAAATGAATGTGCCCGAAAAAATTAAATCAACAACAACAACAACAACAACCAAGCCTTATCCCACTATGTGGGGTCGGCTATATGAATCCTTTTACGCCATTGGGCTCTATCCCCTACTATATCATCATCTA
>JBBUKS010497719.1:0-14620 GCA_038050645.1 Hedychium gardnerianum
GTCCCACATTGAAAATACATGGGAAAGATCATGGGCTTATAAGGGAAAGATCTCTCCATTGGTATGAGACCTTTTGGATAAAGCCCAAAAACAAAACCATAAAGGCTTAGGCCCAAAGTAGATAATATATCATATCATTGTAGAGATATCTAAATTTCTTCGGTCCTAACACATGGTGCTTTGACCAAAACACCTTGATGGTTTCATATGAAAATCATTAGTGAGGGTATGAATGGACTCTTGGAATCGGTGTGAATACAATGGTGGTTTCATATTGTCAATTTGACCATTGGAAAAGTTGTCATGTCTCGCATGAGTTAGGCTTGTCGTAAAACTAACTTTGATTGTCGCACCTAAATTGCAATAGTGTCAAAGAAAAATACAAACAAAAGCTTACTATATGTATACTTTTGAAGAAACTCCACTAGTGATATGCACTCTTCACAACGATATAATCTGGAGGTCAAAAACTCCATAAGTGAGCATAAACATACAAAGTGGGTATAAGAAAAAAGTGCATAAAGTAGAATAAAAAAGACAACCTGGTGCACGAAGCTCCTGCCAATGCAAAGTCCCGGGAAAGGGTCGGATCACATTGGGTCTATTGTATGCAACATTACCTTCACAGCAACAATTTTACCGTTGAACAAGGCTCCCCTTCATGAGCATAATGTAGAATATCTCTTAAAAAAGTCTAATGAATAAAATAATCAAGATTATCATTTTCCACCAATTAAGCCTCGTTAAACTTTTAGCACAAATTTCTCTTTTATGTTCCTCTTAGATGATTTTATCATTTTTCGTGTTTTCTATTTTATAGGGCAGAAGACCCTCAATCTGCCTAATGAAAGATGCATCGTATATATGGATGAACGACTCACAATCTATCAAGAATGAAGTGCATCATAATCATATATGAATATATAGGGTGAGTGACACGCATCCGATAAAAATGTATCGTATATATTTGGTGTGAACGATTCGCAATTCACCTAATACAAAAATATATATATATATAAAGGGTGAACGGCCCATAGTCCACCTAGAGATGCATCGAAAGGGATGAATTACTTGCAATCTACCTGGTGGGGTGAGATAGATATCTTATGTAAAATGGTCGAAGCTTACAAACGCGCAAAAAGACCCAGAGCAATGACTCTATAATATAAATAAATTATTTATTTATTTTATTAACTCAAATAGGTGGTCAGGCAACTTCTTCATAGCAAAGCTAAAGTGCTATACAGGTAGTCACACAACTCTCTCAGAGGATGGAACCGAAGTTCTATACCACAAGTAGTCACGTAATACTTTCAAAGAGCGAAGCCGAAGCTCTATACTACAATTAGACAAGTAGCTCTTTCGGAGGGTGGAGCCAAAGCTCTTTGATACAAGTAATGCATTCATTATTTTATTAATTCATTGTACCTTATTCTGTCACACATTTAGTAGTTATTTCTCGGTAATCCAATCTAAAAGTATCAATAGGGAATAAACAAAATAACTAAACAACTAGAATATAAAAAATTAATCAATATAGAAGAAGCTATCATGTAATAAGCGTAGGGATGTGATCATAAATAACTTTGTTTCCAACAACTTCATAATTATATCTACTTTCATAAACCTAATCATGCACAACATAAATAAAATGAAACAAGCAAGAAAGCCCATTAGATTGAAGACTTAAATTACACCGGTTCGCCTCAGGAAACTCTACTCTCCTTCTATTTGTAGATCAAAATATACCCTCAAATATGTTTGCTACAATGAAGGCAAACTACAAAAATATCTCCAATAGAATCATATGGGTCCATGTATATTGGCTGAACTGATACTTGTAGTGTAAGAATGAACCAACCAAAATCTAAGCCACCATTTAGTTAAATTGGTCATTTCCTACAATGCTCTTATAGTGGATTCCATATGCTTGTAAGTAATGAGCCCATATCCTTTGGATTTCCTAGTTTCCTTGTCTACAATCACATTTCCCTCAATTTCTCCATGCACACCAAAAATAACTGTCCAAAGACAAGCCATGAACAAATAACATGTAGTGAACAATCAAAACTGGCAAGACCTCTAACTTTCTTTGCCACCGAGGGATACTGGTTGCAATTGCAATATTATACACGTAGGCAATTTTGTGCAACCCAATCACAGAGACAAATCATAACAGTAATGCACCTAGTTTCAATGATGAATTTGACATGGAGATTAATGATCTTTTCTAAGGAGGTCAAGAAGGAAGTTGAATCAAGAGCCGAAATGGAGATTAGAAGTTCCTCTACTCATGGAATCTTCCTCATGTGACCCCTTTGATGGGTAATCGGTCGAAACAAAGCACACCATAGCAATTGGGTAGTGATAGCCAATTAAACCCATGGTTAATGCATTTGAGGATGGAGGAGAGCTTGAAGAGATGGTGGCCTTGAAGGCCTTGTAGAAGGAACAGCACATGCCAAATGGCCAAGGAAGGCTGAATTGTTGGGGTATGGCGTAGTAAGGAGCAATGTGAGCAGCGGCGCGGTGTGTGACAGTAGCGACAACATTGGTGTGTGAGGGTAGTGGCAGCATGCGATGACAGTGGTGGTGTGAGGAGAGGAATTTAGAGTTTGCTGGAAGAGGAAATAATTCACGCATGGGAGAAGAGAAATGGGGATTGGGTTATTTAATTGTAATTTTGCAAAAAATCCAAACATTTCTAAAAATCACAAATAAGTCCTTTGAAAATTTTAACAAAAGCTACTAAAGTATAAAACTATTTTTACCAAAACATCTTGATGATGCTCTAGTGGTCAAAATCAAAAACTAAATCTACAAATCGACTTTTGTGAACATCATTTGAAGTTCTTATATTGTCATCTTGACCTTGGAAAGGTTTTTGAGGGGCTTGGTCAAAATATCTTGGTGACTTTTTTTATGCAAGAATACATTAACGATTTTGTGATTGTGAAAATACTAATATAGGACCATCATTACATTTATAGTGCTCTTGTGAATCTATTTATACTCTTTGATTTGGCCACTAAAATGGTCATTATGCTGTTGTGGCCAAAACACCTTGATGATCTTTCAGTACTCAAATGATAACATGAGACCATCATTGCATTCATGATGCTCTCAAGGGTTCAATCATGCCCTTACTTTTTATTTTTGATTGCTAGAAAGCATCAAAATGTTTTGGACAAAATAATTTGATAGTCTTTCAATGGTCAAGATGACAATATCAGCAGCTTCTGGGAGTCTACTTTTAAATTTTGACCATAGGATGCCATCGCATGATGCTTCCAAGGGTGCATTCATACCTTTGTTTTTTAATTTTGACCATTAAAACACCATCAAGGTATTTTGCCCGAATACCTTGATGGCCAAAATGACTTAAGACCTCCATTTGATTCATCATATTGTCAAGAATCACGGTGATTTTGACTATTAAAAGGATATGAAAATATTTTTAAAACTTGCATTAAAATATGAGGTGTTCTCTTTTAATTAAAATGCAAGTTATTTTGGGACCAAGGTGTGACCTTTGGTAATTCCAACTTGTGGTGCACCATTTGGTAAATACCAAACCTTGAGTATGCCTTCTAATAAAATTCCGAAACCTAATCAATTGCATTAAAAAAAAATGACATTTTTATATATAAAAAAAATCCCATGGTATGGATTTTCTCCACACCTCACTTTATCATTCAAATCTCTTGAAAAGAATCAGACCTTGATCATTTACTATTGGAAAAAGAAAAAACACTTTGTTGCAAAAGAGAAATACTTTCTCTATGTTAACCATAGCTGTTCTTGTGAAAACTAGAACAATGTTAGCTATGTTATTTCTCCTAGTTCCATCTGCAAACTTGGATGATATCTAATAGTTCCATCTGCAAACTTGGATGATATCTAATACAATCTTATTCTTAGATGTTTTCTTTAGCTGTTGATATTGTAACTCGAAATTGAATTATATTTTTATACTTTAATCATCATGTTCAGTGATTCCTATTTAACTAGAATGCAGAACATTGAACTTTTCTTTCATGTCCTTTTGAATTCGAAATGCTATTCTGCCTGTAGCTACTGCTGGCATATGTTGGACAAGTACGCTATGAAGGACATGAAGTTGATCCACATATGGTATCAGAAGATGCAAAGGATTTATTCAAAGCTGGGGAGAAACGGTTGGGAACAGATGAAAAGACCTTCATCCGCATTTTTAGTGAACGCAGCAGGGCGCAATTGACAGCTGTTGCTTCTTGCTATGATCATACCTACAAGAACAAGCTGAAGAAGGTTATCATTTTTGTTTCATTGGCTTTGAACCCATTTTCTCTATTAATGTTCTTCGTATTAGGCTATTGAGAAATTTTTTCTAAAATATAGGCTGTGAAGAGTGAAACATCTGGACCTTTTGAATTTGCTCTTCTGACAATTCTCAGGTGTGCAGAGAATCCTGCCAAGTATTTTGCCAAGGTACGGATTTTCTCAATTGTCTTGTAAAGCATGATGTGGATAAGATCCCAGCTCTCATAGTTTGTGAAGTGTGCAATTCTTGCATGGTATGCATGGATTGATTGAATATGAATCTAGTAATTAACCTTTTAGGAGTTTTTTTTTGCGCTAATTCTAGTGAACTTGTCAAAAGGTTCACATTTAAACCATCGATAAAGGATTGGTACTTCCATGTGGCATCAAACTTGATTCTACTTACTGGACATGAAAACTCAGAGGAAAGGGATTCATATACAATT
Source organism: Hedychium gardnerianum (assembly GCA_038050645.1). Classification (NCBI taxonomy): domain Eukaryota; kingdom Viridiplantae; phylum Streptophyta; class Magnoliopsida; order Zingiberales; family Zingiberaceae; genus Hedychium; species Hedychium gardnerianum. The sequence continues at coordinate 4,749 of JBBUKS010497719.1, forward strand.
GCCATTAGGTCTTAGTGGATATAGTGAGTTTAGTCTTCTTTTTTATGGAGAAATTGGTGTATTTGGGTGATTTGAGGTTTTTGAATTAATTCTAAAAATTATACAACATGTTTATGTTTGATTCACGAGAACAGTTAGTCCATTTCTAATGAATGGTAAAAACATTCCTACATTTGGTTACAAGATGAACCTAGAATACTAATTTTGATAGAATTGTTATTTTCCTCGATCCTTTTTTGTGAATCCTAGTGTTATGAATAATAGGTTGAAATTGTTATTCAATGGATGAAACTAAGAAATACTGATGTGACACTGGAAACAAATTAAAAAAAACATAAAGGGAGAAAAGTTTATTACAACTAAAACGATAATTACATGAAGGGTAGAGATGCTCTTTTATAGAATGAATAAACTACTCCTAAAGGCAATGCCTAATTTACTAGTTCCTAATCGAAAGTAAAGTTTAACAAACTTGAAAAATTTTAAAACTTAAAATATTTACAACCCTAAAATATGTTTCATTGTATTATTCTCCCCCACTAAGAAAAACTTAATTGTATTAAGGAAATAAGATAATATAACTCACTTTGTAATATATTGATTAGTTTGTAGTGGGTGGTTAAGGGGCACCTCGGAGAAGGTAATTGTAATTTTGTTGTTGGATCTGATCTTGACAAATATCTTCAGAATGATCTAATGAAATTTGTCTTTCGTGATACACATTATCTATATCATCTATATTTGTTAGTCCCTTCCTACGGACTAACTACTTTTGAATGCCTTCTTAGCGGTTAACACATTGTTTATATATCAACTATGCTTTCAATTTGAGGAGTCTCGACATTCTTGGCTAGACCTATTAGGCCCAATAGGTTGCGAAACCCAACATTATCATCGTTTAGACATGAAGTGTCTCGATATTTTATTGTATCTTATTATATGAACCAGTGGAACAATAAAAATAATTTTAGAACCAGGTGTGGTGATCAGTATTATTAGTGTTTGATGATGCTACTATTAGAATTTCTACATGCAACTTTGCTGAGTATAACTAATTTGAACTGAACTTTGAAGTTATCGGGAAATGTTACATTACTTCATTTGCCAGAATTATAAACAACAACTTCATGAAGATTGATGAATCACCAATCTTGGTATTTTATCCATCATCTATGCTTTGAAGATAATATTTTACTCTCCATCTATTCTTTGATGACAATGAAATCTGTTTCCTGAACGATGATTTTGATCTACAATTGGTGTTCTCAGGTATTGCGCAAGACAATGAAGGGTTTAGGTACAGATGACAAAACACTTGTGAGGGTTGTGGTTACCAGAACTGAATTCGACATGCAATACATAAAGGTCGAGTACCATAAGAAGTACAAGAAACACCTTCATGATGCCATACATTCAGAGACATCAGGTCATTATCGGACTTTTCTCCTTTCACTTGTAGGCCCTCACAACTAGTCGATTTCTGAGTCCTAGTATGCATAATGTGTGATAGTTATTTGGCCTAAAGTATGTTACGACATTTTAAATTGTGATTCAGCTGGAATCACTCCTTAAACATAATTAAACTTGATATTCAAAATACGGATACAATTTTGTTTCCATGTATGTCAAAATGATGTATTTATTTTGGCTTTGTTTAAGTAGAAACTTGTGATAATTTGGAATGTCGATTATCCTTCATTTAGTATTCAGTGATTTTCCTAAGTACCACGTAGGTGCATTTTATGAGAGGTGGCTCCCTTCATTCCGCAAGTAAATGATTGAACTATAGTGATGTCTTCATTTGACACGAGACTCCAGTCTCTTGGAGTTGTTCCACATTAGCAATCATCCCAAAGGAATTGAGATACTCATTGTTTTATCTTTAGTTGGTGGGTACTTGAGGACCGAGGGACTCCATGGTTGGTCATCATTGAATATTAGAGAGGCTTCTTGCGTGTTTCATATTTTAGGGTGAAGTAGAACTGATTTGAAGTTGAGGAATAACCTTATATATATACAAAGGTGTAGGAGATATGGAAAGACTAAAAGCTCACACTTTTGCTCTCTAATGCTCATTGTAAAAAACTCACTATGTTTTATTTCTCTCTTTTGTTCTAAAACTTTCTACTTTTGTAAAAAATGTTTGTAAGAGGTTTATCTATCTTTGGTTATTGAGAAGGAAATTAAAGGTGATCTCGAAGAGTGATCTACCTTAAGGATCACAGTCATGGAGTGGTCCTTGGGAGGACGTTCAATCCATATTAAATCATCATGTATCATTCGATTGCTTTTTTTGTTTGTTTTTATTCTATTGGTTTTCTGTTATGTAACTTGTTATCCTAGAGATAAACGAATTATGAACGAGTCTATTCATCCCCTCTAGCATCTCCAATGATCTACACAATTGACTCCAACCATATTAAATAAACTTAGTGTCAATTGACTCCTATCCATGGCTAGTCAATTGAAATATATGTTTGAAATTCTCAGTCATGTTAATTTTTAAAATTCACCAAAAATTTCACAAACTTAAAAAAAAAATTGCAAAGATTTTTTCAATCCACTTCATTCAATTATAACTTAGACTATTTCCTCAAAGAGCTAAATGATTTAATGAACCTTGATGCTAAAGTCTTAATTTTGGCTTCAACCCATTGTATTTGTCAACTTCAAACTAAAATTCATTCATTGCATCAATTTATTTAGCATTGCATACAATTATAATTCATTTCCATGCTTTTGCCTAGGAATCCGACTTCTACATATTCTTAACCATATTGGCGACTTCTACATATTCTTAACCATATTCTTAACCATATTGGCGACTTCTACATATTCTTAACCATATTGGTACATCCTATGAACCATTTTAATATCCCAAGCATTTCTTTCTTGGGATCCCAAATGGCTCATGGAGCTCCTCTACCTAGAGTTTCCATCACTAGCCACCTTCATAAGTCCACATGCCACCTTGGCATAGTTCATTATAAATGACTACCCCTACCACAACTACATGTCACCCTAGCATATGAAAGTACCTCGGCCCTTGGTGATGATCAATATCTAAAACTCAATTGATCATGCTTTGATTTGTTACCTACTTAGAATGGTATCTAAATTCCTTGGATCCATTCATAAACCTTTTTAGGATCTTCTTAATTCCTCAAACTTTGCTCTCCAAGCTTAATTTTTGAATTCTAGTTTTTTTCATCCTAGAATTGTTATATTGCCCTTGGACATTCCTACACTTAGGCATGTGCTTACCCTTCTTGGGTTTCTCTCTTAGGTTTTTCTCTACCTTTCTAACATTAGATAAGGTACACTTATCATGAAATATTCTTCTAAAGTTATCATGCATGCTTTCACTTTCTTCCTACAACATGGATTAATAAGAAATTTGCATAACTCACCAAGTTGAGAGAGTTTTATATCCTTTACCTTTCTCGCCTCCTTGGCAATTAAACATCTATTCGTATAATGTCTCTTTTGATTATACCTGAAACATATGATGTGTACTTTAATCTTGACTTGGGTGGAGGTACTCGAGACTTGAACTTCCAAGATCTCCTCTTCAATCATCTTAGATTTTTTTTTTCATCCTTTTAGGAAGTGGATACTTCTCCACTTTAAATCCATCCAATGTTCCAATGTAGAAGGCCTTGTGTCCTCGTTGGCATTCTCAATGGTTGGCCTTGAAATTTCTTCTCCTCGACAACTTCATTTTTCCACTTCTTGGATTTGAGCCTCCTTTTCCTTGAGATTCTCATGAGTGTGCACAATCTTTTTCCAAAGATTCTTTGCATCTTCACACTCTTCCATCTCATCCAAGGTTCTCTTAGACAACCGACATTAGAGATTCAACAATCTTCTTATTCCCTTTATAAAATTTATTTTGTTGCTTTGTCCAATCCTTTGTTTTGTTTTTTCTTTCTTCTTCATCTATAGGTCTTTGATAAGCATGTGCCAATGCTCCGCCAATTCCTTCCAAAATTTCAAGTTCATACACTGGAATCTCATAATTAATCTTATCCCTCTTTTATACATGATACTACTACTTGTTATATGATGTAGAGATGGATACATTAAAGAGACGGGTGAATAACAATCAAATACCTACAAAATAAAGCTCAATTTACACTTGCTATTGATCTAGCAATAATCAGTAACACCACTATTTGGCATTTCCTTAGACTCTCACTCCATGACCTATCCATTGGTAGATCACTCTCAGAAGTCTTCATGGAATGAACTGATGATTAATGTATGAAATATTATCATCATGAGGTATGAGAGTCAAATCATGATTAATAGTCAGATTCTTGTTCTCTCCCATGTATTGGTCACTGTTCGGGCTAGCTAGACTAGCTCCCGTGAGTAGCTCCTCCGTGTTGATCCTGGGACGGATTGGCAGGAGCACTGAGGACGATCATTTCATCTTTTGCCACCGTGGATCACTCTTAGAAAATGTCATTAACTTTTTCATTCTCAATCAACTACTAAAAATGGAGAACTCTTGTACAAGGATTAAAATAAAGAATAAAATATGGGGAATGCAAGGCTCTAAATAGATTTTGACAATCTAGAATTGACAAGCTCCCCTTTTTATAATCCTTCAATATTCCTTTATTGTCCGTCGATCACTTAACTTATCTGAACTCATTAATCGACCGATGTACAATAGTCATTGAGTAATTGATCATTGAGCAGTAACAACTCTTTCTTGCTTTCAATCATAGCATTAGTCAGATGGATCCTGCATTTGCTATTGTGAATAAAATGTTTCTGATAATTGATTCCTCGACCTAAGTTGATTGCCCAATCAATTGCTCTTCTGAATAGAATGTTTTTGTTTGCTCTAATTGACTTAGCATCACTTTACTACATTCCCCACTAGTTGATTCAAGAAAAACATAAGTTGATCCAAACAATAAATCTCGAATAATGTTTAAGGTTTTCAGTCCTATCGATTAAGCTATTTTAAGTTGAGTTCTACCTTTGCATCTTGACTTTGCTCCTCAATCATTTCTCATTTGGTTACTCGGGCCCATAGATGTACACAAGCTCTCGGTTCATCTTCACATATCATCTTTCATGTCTTCACCTATACAGTGCACCTCCATCAATTATCATCTTTGCTACCTTAATATTTCTTATCCCGCAATCCCTAATGTTCATCCCATCCTTTTTCAAATTCCATGGACCTCCGAGCCAATGAGCATATCATCTTGGTTCTGTTAAATCATCATCCATAACATCAGTCGGCCTTATTGAGCATGAGCTCCCAAAGCTCCATGTGTATTTATGCAATAAGAACGTCAACAAAGTTTTAATAGCAAATAAATCTATAAAACCATTGGGCCTTCCACCTGTTGTAAACCTAGTTGGTAAATAATGATCAAGTTCCTCATGACAACATCAAACTCTTACAATAAAATAAATTTTCAAATTCTAGACCACAAACATTAACCAAAAAGATATATTTGGTTTAGCTCTCCAATTGTTAACATTTGTTTATTGTGGCAAAAGACGAAACGCTCGCCCCCAGCGCCCCCGCCAGTCCGTCCCAGGACCAACACGAAGGAGGTAAATCACGGAGACTAGTCTAGCCAGCTCGAACAGTGACTAGTACATAAGGGGGGCAGGAACCTGGCTACTAGCCATGATTTGATCCCTAGATCTCATTGTGACAACACCTCATGCACTAGCCAACAGCTCATCCCATGGAGACTTGTTAACATTTGCTTATGCATACATATATGGTGATAATTGTTAACATTATCAATTAAATTAACTATATATTGTTTATACTACTGGTGAAGTGAAGGTGATCTCGCATTTTAAAAATAAATCCCAAGTGTATTCTCCATGCAGCCACAATTTTTAAGCTTCAACTTCAGGTAGTTTTTCCTTCTGTGGCTTTCTAAAATATTTGAATGACCTAGAATTCTCGGCGGTCATTTTTAACAGTAGTATTAATAGATTTTAGCTGTTAACACTGCAATAGAATACAAAATACAAAAACAACCATCTTATGATATTCACAATAACGGTTTGGTTCAACAAAGAGTTCTTACCGTGTGACTACTAAATTCAACCAATCAACTTGGGTGCAATACCTTCATCACCACATGCAGGTATGAGAAACAGTTCACCGAAGTGGCGCTTATCTTACAAGCTTTTATGAGAAGAGTCATATCTAGGATAGGGATGTTTACAAGTTCAGTCTTACAGTTAATCTGTTTTCGATGCCAAATCCCGTTTTGCCTGCCAAGCAGTTGAGTATGCAGATACAGCAGAGCTCGTCATACTCACAGATTTTTTAGTGAGGTCCACACTTTTTTTAACAGCAAGCCACACAAGCCAGAAGAACCCAATCCATCCTGCCACAATTTATCCCATGGTGTAAAAATCAGCGGGAGAAACATAAGCTAACAAATAGGTTGTATATTTTGTAATTAGTAAGTAAAAAGTTCCAGAAAAATAATCACGCTACGCTCAGCTATATTATTTTTCAAAAAAAAATTGAAGCAAACATCTTCTGCTTGTTGCACATTTCCTACAAATCAAACATAGAAATGAGACAAAAGTAGTTCAGTGAACTAAACATTGATTTCAGACTCAACAATCCTGAGGACTATTTTAATGACTAAAAACCAAAAGACCAAACTTAAGTCATCCTAGTTAACCAAGCAAAAACGTTAAATTTTAAATAAAACAACCCAAAAATAGTAAACAAAGTTCAGAAGTAAACAACAAAATTAGTAAGATCTAGCTAATAGAATAAAGAATGGATTGTCGAAATAAACTTTAAAAATTGTGTGATTCTTATATTCCCTTTGGGGTGAAAGAAAAATTAAGATCGATGTAGGATTCTTAGGATATAACGTACACAAAACGGAAATGAGAATATTGATGATGCAATATCTTAAATGGGATTTCAGATGGTAGGTCCACTACATAGCGCATAGGCAGTAAACATGAAAATAATATTATAATAAAATAGATCAATATTGACATTCAAAATGACTAACATAAATATAATAAAATATAATAATGATTATTAATAAATTTACAAGCACAAATAAATATGTGACAACTCATAAGTGAACAAATAACAAGCCAAAATTTCATATTTCATGTTGCAGTTTGCAAGAAAATACATAACACAATAAAACACATTAGTAAATAACAATATATATCCATCGAAGCAAGATGTAAATAAACACATAACATTCATTGCAAGATTACATATTATAATATAATATAAAAAAAAAGTCAATAACTAGTGTCACACTACAATATCAAAATCCAAAATGTGGCTTAAAACTTACAATTAATGAATTTTTATGGTTAGTCCAGTCCCCTTTAGAAGGAGAAAAACTCTCAAAAAAATCCTTGTTATATTTCTCATCATTACCCTCCCACTTTATTTTTTGTATAAAATATTCCAAGACTTGCAGGACTTTTTAAAAAAAATTAAGTTAAAATTCTTAAGCATTCCTGCATGAGTTACCTCAGAAAATTTATAAAACATTTAAGTAAACCTCCATAATTATAAGTATTATTTTTCTTGCTATTCAATTCACATTATTTGTTGATGGTGGAAAGGGTTTCGTTTATCCTATAGGATTTTAAAACTACACTTACAGTAAAGGCTAAGAGGAATTTATTGCATACCAGTAGCTACAAAGACTGCTATGATGGCTGAGATGGTTGTTGTGGAGATTATGAAAACTGCAAAGGATAATGCTCCAATATATATTGCAGTTAAGCATGCAAAGAAGATAGCCAAAAAACCACCAGCAGCCGCCAAGGACAGCAGTAACGAGACAATAACAGCATTTAGTGTTGCAGTGAACAAGAAACAAAAAAATATCAGCAATCCTGTTAAAGCCAAAAGAGTGATTGTTCCAACCTGCCATGCACAAAATAGTTAGTAAGTGGTTTTCAATGTGCATATGTGACAACTAAGCATATTAATCGTTATGGTGACAGACTCAGATATCAGAAAAAAAATGTGACAGGATTAAGTATATCTCACTTATGGTCTTCAGTATCGAAACAAAATGAATCAACAAAGCAAAACTTGAAAATTACTGAAACGGTTGGAGTAACCAAAAACAATTAAAACAATTTTCCCTCAGATACTGCCTATGTAAGAGATAGAGAAACTCAAGTATCAAGATTGTCACAAGGGTGCAAAGCATGAAAAATCTTTAATTTGCATAAACCAGATACTTCTGGTGTTCCATTATTGCACTTGTAATCACTATAGTACTTCATAGAGTGCAGTTAAACGTTGAAAATACTAGAATAAGAAGATATGAAAACATAGAAATTCAGAAGAGAACAATTTCCTGTAACTTGCATATAACCATTACATATATAATCTGTAGAAAAACTTCAATTTACATTACTTAGAATTTGAATTGATAAATCAGGTTTTTATTTTTATTTCATTTTTTAAATTTATACATTATGTATCATAATGCACAACAAAAACTAATAATAGGCTTTAACCTTAAGCTAAACAATTCTGGTACACCTTTTTTAGGTCCTAGGTGTATTGTTTGAAGTGATAAATGCAGCATCCATGAGGGTCTGAAAGAAGTTAAGTGGAGGTGTGGTTCTCCCTTGACAATCAAAAGTACATTTTAATCCATGAAATAGTAATGAACCATGTGAGGAAGAACATTCGTTATGGATTTTTTTTTTTTTTTGCTCAAAAAAGAAACATATCAAGATAAAACCTCTCCATCTATCAAGAAGACACCTTCGGGCAGAGCAAAGAGCCAAAGAGAAGTAAGAAAAAGACCAAACGTGGCTTGCATGGAAGATATACAAACTCAGCTGAACATTCAAGCTCAGTTAAGTATCGGATATCATGTATCAGGTAAGTATTAGCTCAAGCAGATATCAGCTACAGTATCAAGCTCCATTTCTGCAGCTAATTACAGAAACCTCCCAACTAGAAAGGATGTTGGGTAAGTTCCAATTTCACATCATTTACACAAGGGCACATACCAGGAACTAATTGAAAAGCAGTTCATACACAAGAGCACATACCACAAACTAATTGAAAAACAGTTCACAAAACAGCTAAACATCAACCTAGTTTCTGCCAACTGAAGCTTAACACCAGGTACAGATCAGTCTTCAAGATTGGTGCAACATTTATTTAAGTATTTCCACTCTGAACTCGCAATTAGATATAGATTAAGTTAAGTGAGATATGAAATAGCACGACTGGCAGGAGTTTCTGTGCCTTACATGACTCAAAAGCTCAGCATGATAACCATTTTTCTTGAAGCACTTGTAGACATATTTAAGGAAGTATTTTTTAATTCACAGAGGAATTATCTGACTTAGATGACCAAAATTTATAACATTGTTCAGAGGATGACAAACAATACTTATGAGCAAAACAAGATCAGTTACCATAGCATCACTTTATAATCTATAGTCCACTAAATTTTATGCATAGCATGCCCATTCATTGTTTAGAAATTGAATCTTACTGAAAATGATTTGTTAATTTCACTTCTTCAAATGTCCGGATGAAGCTTTCTTCAATTGCTTTAAGCTTCATGATACTTGACTAATGTTAGAAATTGAATCTAGCTGAAAATGTTCTATTACCTCACTTTTCCAATGTCAGCATGAAGTTTTCTTTGATTGCCTAACATTTCATGATACTAATTTGATGTTCCTATATCAGTATGTTTCTGAGATTATCTAATATTTAGGTAATGTCAATCATTGGTACAATACTTGGAAGTAAGCTAATACAACAACAACCGAGCCTTATCCCACTATGTGGGGTTGGCTATATGGATCCTTTTACGCCATTGAGCTCTATCCCCTACTATATC
>JBBUKS010497728.1:0-14617 GCA_038050645.1 Hedychium gardnerianum
ATTAACCCAATACCATAATCATTAACCCAATAAGCCTAATCATCTCATAATTGGCTCTTAGGGCTAATACTAACACAAACAAGAGTTGTTGCAACCACTCGAGAATTTTGAAAACCCAATAGAGAGCATCATCAAGTCACGGAATGAAAGATGCAAATAGTTAGATGATAAGATAGAGGGATGGGCCATACAAGGTTTTGAAGCTCTGAAATGAATTTTACTTAAGCCATCCTTCCCAAACGGAATAAATGTTATTGAGTTGAGGAGTGAAAGAAATCCTGAAGAAGTTCAAGAGGAAGGTGGTAACACTAATGGTGGAATGGATATTGAGATGTCAGATTTCCCGAAAGAATTGATCACCACCACTTTAGCAAGGGTGTATAGACCACCTACACCATTCCTTTAATAGTTGGTATAACCAAAGCTAGTCGAGAAATTGAGACCTCCGTCACATACTCAAAAGGAATCTGAGGAAAAAAGATGAATCCAACCTAATGTCTCCATTGAGGACCTATGTACCACCAGTCCCTTATCCACAAAGACTAGCGAAAGCCAAGAAAGATAAAGAATTTGACAATTTATGTGATGATAATATGGTTGCTTGTAAATTTTTGGATGTGACCACTAAGGCTGCATATGTTGCCAATATTATTGAATTTTCTAATGATGATTGTGATGATGTGGTTGCTTGTAAATTTTTGGATGTGACCACGGAGGTTGCATATGTTGCTAGTATTATTGATTTTTCTAATGATGATTGTGATGATGTGGATGGAAGTGTAGGGATTTATGCTATGGAAGCAATGCCCCAAGAATTACTTCCTTTGGTCGTACAACCATTTAACATCATAGACGTTGCAGGAATCAAATTTGTTGATGATGGAAGTGTAGGGACTTGTGTTGATAAAGCAAAGCCCCAAGAATCACTACCTTTAGTGGCACCACCACTTGAGCCAAAGCCAGAACCCTTACTTGAACCAAAGAAAGTCACATTCACTTGTTTGAAACCTTTAGGTACCTTTCAATAATGCAAGGTTAGTATCACTTGTAATCTTTTAGAAAATTTCATAGAGGTACTTGTAATTAATTTTGTTAGATGTGATTCATGTTTTGATACATGCTCAGTTAAACTTAATATGATTCTAGTTCTTTCTTATCTCGCATGCATGTAGGAGGTGTGCTCTTTTATTAGGTGTGCAGGATTTTATAAGTTTTTGGATTGGATGCTTCAACTAAATCGTCTCCGACCTCCAGGAAGAACCTTCAAGGAGATGAAGATGGAGGGAGCGATGCTTCATGTTATTGATCCCATGATGATAGTTCTCTCTACAATTTGGGCCATTGGCAAGAAAGTTTTGAAATATCTTACTCCTCCACGAGCAAGGTTTAAAAGACACATTGTTGGTAAACATAATAAGGGGTTGAGCTTATGACCGTAAACAAGCTCTTCCTTTTTTTCTTTTCTTTTCTTTTTCCTAACCCAATCCCTCTACTTGGTTTTCCTTATCTAATTTTCTTTTTTACTGTATTCAGAGATAAGGAGTGCGACTACTAGATAGAGGAGTGACTTAGACGAGAAATGACTTAAACACTTGGCGCACATCACTTGGTAACTTCTCTCACTTCAAACCTCATCCACATTAGTTTTCGTTGGGATAATGAAAGGTTTAAGTCTGGGGGATGTATTTATGTTGGGTTGTCTATTAGTTTTACATAATAAGCTTTTCTAGTTGTATCATATATCATGTCACTATTTTTTTGATCCTCATAGCAAGATACTAGCACGCTTGTTCTAGATTTTTATGTTGTTGTGATTTATGTGCTAGTATGCTTAGTGATCTACATTTTCCTATCCATAGTAGCATGAAGTGAGCTATGTTTTTATTTGAAGAATTTGAGAATTGACCTAGTTTTAGGATCTCTTTACACTATGCTTGACTTTGATAGTAGATACATCTAAAAATAGTCATGATTCATAGAATCGGACTAGCACTTATGCTTCTAAGGTGACCTCTCAAATGCATTTTGGTTACTTGATGAACTCGGATCACGTCAACTCATTTGAAAAAATCAAAATTCCTTTTATTTTTCCTAGTGCTACATCTTGCGAGCACCCAAAAAAAAATGTTGAATAAGCTAATAAAAATAGTTGTTGTGAGTGGAAATTAACAAGTTACCCCTTTGAGACCGAGTTAGGTTACTAAGGAAAGAATTGTTATATTTCTCTTTATACCGAGCAATCCTTTGAGACCTTGTGTAGATTGAGAGAGATGAACCATGTGTGTGGCAGGTAAGTGTCTATCGCTAGAGGCATAAGGAACATGGTTAGATGATGACTTGACTAGCCTTGGAGTTGACATTTGAAAATCTAGGCCACTTATTGCACCGAGCATGGAGAACTTTCACTTAGGTCATTCTCAAATGATTTTTGTATCATGCTCATCAATGAAACTATATGCTTGGATAAATCTGATTCACTAAGGATTATTATGCACCTTATTGTCGCATGAATCTAGATTGCAAGTTTTTGCTTGAGGACAAGAAAAGGTTTAAGTCTATGGGTGTAATAAGTGTAGATTATATATATTTTTAAGCATCATTTAGCATATATCTTATAGCATTTTATGAGCATAATTTGCTTTTGTACACCCTATTTCTACTTTATTTCATTACTTTTACTATTTTAGTTCAGAGAGCTGATATTTGCTTATTTTCATTGATAGGATGCGAATTCGGCGCTAAAACAGAGTTAAAAGGACAAGCCCCGAGTACTTCCCAGCTGCCACCATGGGCAGCCCATGCTATCCAACATGGGCAATCTGTTCCAGCCGACACGGGCCGTGATTGAATTCGAACATCTTCAGCACCCGCCATGGGCGGGTCATGCCAGTCAACACGGCTCATGTCGCCACCCATGCCAGCCGACATGGGTCGTGCCATAGTTCAGGTGCTTCTTAGGAGATGCCACGACCTGGCTGTGCCAATTTGGCATGATCGTGGCCAATTTTTAGCCCAATACAGTGCCCGACACGGACCCCCCGTGTTGGCGGGCATGACCCGTGTTAGCCTCCGGTTCAACACTACAGATCAATCTTAAAATAGTCATAATTTTTAACTCTGCAGAAAATGTGATATAAGGTTTTAAGCCCAATATCACATGGCTGTGCCCAATATCACATAGCTGTCATAATTTTTAACCCGTGTTGGCGGGCACGACCTGGCTGTGCCAATTTGGCATGATCGTGGACAATTTTTAGCCCAATACAGTGCCCGACACGGACCCCCCATGTTGGCGGGCATGACCCGTGTTTGCTTCCGGTTCAACACTGTAGATCAATCTTAAAATAGTCATAATTTTTAACTCTGCAGAAAATGTGACATAATTTTCAACACTGCAGATCAATCAATCTGTTAGAGTTTCGAGGCGTTCAACCTATCAAATTAAAGATAATTTCAAGCTCCACGACTTTTCTTTAAAGTCTAACCTAAGAAAATGTGATATAAGGTGTGAAAACACGATTTTGGTGGAGTAAACAGTGCCCACCATGGGACCCCCATGGTGGCGGCCATGGCCCGTGTCAGCCTTGGTTCAGACTACAGATCGAATTTCGAATGGCCATAATTTTTTGGTTGATTTGAGTTTTAAGGCATTTAACTAATCAAATTGAAGATAATTTCAAGATCTACAACTTTGATTCAAAGTCCAACTCAAGGTCAAAAATTGGTTTAGATGGAACCCAACCAAGGGGGCATATCTGAAAAGTTTAGGGGAGGTATAAAAGGGTCAAGCAATCCCTTGATTGACTCATCATGGACCAGGGGACTCTAGCCCCTTCCTTGGAGAGGGTTTTTCCCCTTCTAGGGGAAATCCTAGAGCATCCATCTTCATCCATCAAAACAATCTGTCCACCTTCGAAGCAAGGAGACTCTCTCAAAGACATCAGCATCGCATTGATAAGCATTCTCTTCTCTCTTCTCTATGTATTGAGTTGTAGAATATTATTCTTCATGTCCTTTGGTTATTTCTTCATTGCTATGGTGTAGTCCCCCGAATTCGATGATGTAGAAAGTAATTATGATGTGATTGTTGATGTGTAAACTAAGTATGTAGTCATTTCCTTGTTCAATGATATGCTTATGACTTGTTCCATGTGTGTTGTGTCTTGTTGGTGTTTGATGAAATGTGTGTATGGTGAATGCAGATGGATGTGAAAGATTGGTCACCATGTAAAGGAGAGGCTCTATATTGTATGCTCAGGGAGCCCATAGTAACAGAGGGTAATCCTTTAATCGGACTTTCTAGGGTAATCGCCTTGAAATGAGGATCAATTCTGCGCAAGGGATTTACTAATTAGTGTTTAATGGATTTATATCAATTTAATGTTAGGAAGTGACTTGTGTAATCTAGACTGTATGACTAGGGAGTCTTTAGTGACAGAGGGTAATCCTTTAACTAGACTTTCTATGTTACCTCTTCTACTTAATAGGATTGAATGAATAATGGTATAAACACTCCGGTGTAACCTTCACGAGTCTATACCAGTAATTTGGTTAGGATCCTTACAAGATCATAAACATGGAGAGTAAGGAGGTGAATATGTACTATGTTTGTGACACCAACTCAACCCCCTCGATCAGTCTAGACAATCACATTCGCTTAGTAAACTAGTATTTAACCATCAGTCCTTGAGGATCAATATTTTATTACTTGACGACACACCGTGCACTTGCGATTTATACACATAAAATGTCATACTATTTCTTCTAACACTTGGGTATTGGATATTCGGTGTGCCTCACACATATGTAATAACATGTAGGGGCTAAAGAATAGTAGAAGTCTCATCAAGAGAGATTCAAATTTGCGAGTTGGCAATGGAGCAAAAGTTGTAAACCATAGAAACTTATTTGTTGAAACTTCTTAGTGGACTAGTTTTGAAATTGGATAATTGTTATTATGTTTCTATTTTTGCTTAAATAGAAAAGGTTTCATTTGATTTTTAGTAATAATTATTATTATATAACTTTGAGTAGAATTCTTCATGAAATTAGAACATTATGCAATGATATCTATGCGCTAGATATATCCAACGATGTATTCAATATTAAAATGAATAGTAAATGTGCTAAACGATATGATCAATTAACTTCCTACACGTGGCATTGTCACCTTGGCCATAAAAGTAAGAAACGTATGTCCAAATTGCACAAGTTTGGAATTTTGAAATCTTTTGAATTAGATTCATTTGATACCTGCGCTTCATGCTTAAAAGGTAAAATGACTAAGTTACCTTTTAAAGGAAAAGGTGAATGAGAGAATGATGTATTGAGCCTTATACATATCGATGTATGTGGTCCCATGTCAACTCATGCACGAGGAGGTTATAGCTACTTCATTACATTTATCGATGATCACTTATAATTTGGGTATGTATATCTATTAAGATATAAGTCTGAAGCCTTTGAAATGTTCAAAGAATTTAGACATGAAATAGAGAAATGTTATGCTACCGCAAATGCACAGTTACATCATCAATAATATAAAAGATTATCGTATCCACAGGGATTGTTGATTAAGCACTAGTGATTTCGCAAAGTAAGTTATCTAAACAATCGAAGGCTAGTTGGAAGCTTGTGAACTAGAGAGAAGGAGAGAGAGGGGAGAGAGAGTAAGAGAGAGTTGGTTGTGAGAGGGGATGAGTTGGTTGAGAGGGAAGAGTTTAGGGATAATGGTTCTAAGGTTTCAGTTTCATTATGATACTAATTAATGTCCCTAATGTATATTCATCTCCTTATTTTCCATGCTTACATACTTCTAGGGATTCTAATAGATTTTCAGAATGGAATACCATTAGAATATCCTACCAAGGAATAGCCCCTATATATCAAGGTCTTTTGACTCTAGGAAGTGGGTAAGTATCGATACTCTTTATCACTAAGCATATGTAAGTCTGGTTGAATAGGTGTCCTCTGTCACTAAGGATCCCTCAGTTATCCAGCCTAATAACAACCTCAACATAAATGCAAATTCCTTACTTCTACATGCATTACTCACACACACATTTCGTCAAACATGTAATGGGCACAATACACATAGAACAAGACATAAACACTTCGTTAAACAAGGCAATGACATCTACATAGTTCATATATCAATTACACATTATAATTACTTCTTAAATCCTAGAATAGGGAGAATCTACTACATTACAAGAGAATACAACCAAGAGATGAAGATAATAGAAAACTACAACTCAATATATGAAAATAGAGAGAAGAGAATGCTTATCTTTGAAGTTCGGCGTTGTTGGAAGTATTTCCTTGCTCTGGAGGTGAACAAATCATTGAGAAGGAGGAGATGGAAGCTCTAGAATTTCCTCCTAAGGGGAGAACTCTTCCCTCAGGAGAGGGGATGAACCTCCAAACCCAAGATTCCCAAGTAAGTATTTTTTTGACCCTTTTTACTTGCCCAGAATTTCCAGATCTGCCCCCTTTGTTTAGCTTCACAAAACCTAATTTTTCACACCTTAAATCACTTAATATTTGGTTGAACTCTAAATAACAGTTGTATATCTTGAGGTTATCTACATTTTGGAAGTTGAATCAGCCAAAAACTCTAATCGAGCGCAAAGTTATAGTTTTTTTACTTTTGGTTTGCAAGCTATCTAAAATTCAACACGCCCGTGCCTAAAAGACACGGCCCA
Organism: Hedychium gardnerianum; assembly: GCA_038050645.1. NCBI lineage: Eukaryota > Viridiplantae > Streptophyta > Magnoliopsida > Zingiberales > Zingiberaceae > Hedychium > Hedychium gardnerianum. Next base: position 6,705 of record JBBUKS010497728.1, read on the forward strand.
TAGCTAAAAGACATGGCCCATGATCTAGAAGTGAGGCATGGCCGTGCCTCTAGGGCATGACCTGCAAATGAGGAGCTCCTAGAGCCAAGGCACGGCCTGTAAATGAGGAGCCTAGGGAAGGGGGGCACGACCATGCCTTTTATCATGGCTAGACGTTGTTTTCTCAGCTTGTACCCTGAAGAAAAGTTGTAGGCCTTGAAGTTATCTTCATTTTGAGTAGTTAATTAGCCCGTGTCTCTAATTATGTGAAAAGTTACGACCGTTTTACTTTTGGTCTTCAGTCTGGGTGGTGGAAGTGACATAGTCGTGCTTAGGAGGCACGACCGTGCCTTTTTTCATAGCTAGAATTTGTTTTCTCAGCTTTCATCCTGAAGAAAAGTTGTAGGCCTTGAATTTATCTTCGTTTTGGTAGGTAGAACGTCCCATGGATCCAACTGAGCCCAAAGTTATGGTCATTCTACTTTTCATCTACAAGCTGCTCAGAATCCAATTTAACTCCAAATATGCTCCAAATTGTATCCTGTCAATGAAATCATGCAAAGAGCAGTTCTCCTAACTAAAAGAGTAGAAGTATGCCATAATAATGAAATACGGTGTAATACATGTAAATTATGCTCATGAAATATAAATAGATGTGCGTCAAATAATGTATAAAAGTATATATAATTTATGTACATCAAGAAACAACTTGACAAAAGTATCAAAATACTTCAATAAGATTAAGGTGGCGAATATTTAAGCAAAACGTTTTTAAATTATCTCAGGGACAGTGGCATATTGTCTCAATGGACTCCACCTTACACACTACGACATAATGGTGTGTCAGAGAGGCAAAATCGAACATTGTTGGACATGGTTAGGTCAATGACGAATCATGCAAGTCTTTCCAAATCCTTTTGGGGTTATGCACTCTAGACAACTATTTACTTGCTAAATAGAGTCTTGACTAAGGTAATCTTTACTATTCCATATAAGATATGGAATAGAAAGAAACCTCATTTATCTTATTTGAAGATATGGGGTTGTCCTTCTTATGTATAGATGATTGTATTAGATAAGCTAGACGCTAAGTCTGATAAGTGTCTATTTATTGATTACCCTAAGGAAACTAGGGGTTACCAATTTTATCATCCCTTGGAATAAAATGTGTTTATTTTAAAGAATATTATATTTCTAGAGAAAGAGTTTCTCTTACAAGAAAACTGTGGGAGTGAGGTTGAACTTGGGATAGTTTAAAAGACTCCAATATACACCAAAGAGATACCTAATCAAGAACCATAACTGATTACTCATGAGGATGAGGTAATAGCTGAACCTATTATTATACTACCTCCTCGTAGATCTAGTAGGACACGTCTAATTTCTGTGAGATATAGATTTCTCATAAGTGAATCGAGAGACGTGCTACTCATTGAGGATGAGTAACCTTCTAGTTATGAAGAAGTTCTGAAAAGTTCAGAAAGAGATTCATGGTTAAAGGCCATGAAATTGAAAATGAATTTCATGTATGAAAACCAAGTTTGGAATTTGGTGGACTCACCCGAAGGTATAACACCTATCGGGTGCAAGTGGGTTTTCAAGAAGAAAATTGACATGGATGGTAATCTGATTACCTACAAAACAAGATTGGTGGCAAAAGGATATCATCAAAAATATGGTATTGACTATGACGAAACCTTTTCACCAATAGCTATACTTAAATCCATTCGGATACTCCTGGACATAGCAGCTCATTACGATTATGAGATATAACAAATGGATGTGAAAATAACTTTCCTTAATGGGAACATGTTCGAAGATGTATATATGATACAATCCGAGAGTTTTACATCTATTAATAGAAATAAAGTATACAAATTTCAACGATCCATATATGGACTAAAGCAAGCATCCAGGAGTTGAAATATTTGTTTGATGAGGTAATCAAAGAGTTTGATTTCTCACAAAATCTTAATAAACCTTGTGTGTACATGAAGGTTAGTGGGAGTGCGGTCATATTTCTAGTGTTATATGTTGATGACATATTACTCATAGGAAACGATGTGCCCGTTCTATAGTCGATTAAAGTTTGGTTGTCAAAAATATTCTCCATAAAAGACATGGGAGAAGCAACCTATATTCTTGAGATAAAGGTCTATAGAGATAGATCGAGACAGTTATTTGGTCTTTCACAGTCTACATACATAGATAAAGTGCTAAAACAGTTTAGCATAGATGAATCCAAGAAAGGTTTTCTTCCCATGAGACATGAGATTCACCTTTCAAAGTTTATGTGCTCGAGCACACAAGTCAAGAGGATTCGCATGAGCCAAATCTCATATGTGTCAGTTATAAGATCAATCATGTATGGTATGCTATGTGTTAGGCCCGATGTATCGTATGCTCTGAGTGTCACGAGAAGATATCAATCGAATCCAGACATGGATCATTAGATGGTTGTCAAGGCGATCCTTAAGTATTTAAGAAGAACTAAGGATTTGTTCTTAGTATATGGAGGAGGTGATATCATTATATGTGGGTACACTGATGTCAGCTTATAGATGGACAAGGGTGATTTCAAGTCCCAGTCTGGATATGTATTCACCTTAAATGAAGGCGCAATAAGTTGGAAAAGTTTCAAGCAAGAAACCATTACTAATTCTATCATTGAGGCAGAATACATTGTAGCTTCTAAAGCATCAAAAGAAGTGATTTGGATCAAGAAGTTCATCACTGAACTTAGAGTGGTTTCGAGCACTATTGAAGTATTATCAATTTACTGCGACAATCATTGCTCAGGCCAAGGAACTCAGGTCTCATCAATGATCTAAATATATGTTTCGCCACTATCATTTGATCAGGGAGATCATTAGTAGGAGAGAAATACAAATTGAGAAAATTTCCATTGAAAGGAATCTAGCGGATCCTTTGATAAAGGCCCTACCTCAAAATAAGTTTGAGTCTTATAGAGGCCTATGGTATTAGATACCAAGGCAATTAACATTAGGCCAAGTGGAACTATATTATATTTGAGAGGTGTCCTAAGACAATCGCCTTAGATATTGTATTATTTATTGGATAAATAATATTCACTATTTGTGTGTACATTCTCTATGTATATGATTTGATCTTAAACTCAATTAATGAAGTCCACAATACAATACATAACCTGAGAGAAAATTATGATTGGATCACAATTAGTGAGTATCTCTTCATGTGTAATTATGTACGTATTGGAATCTTCCCTAGTAGATGAATTGATAAGACCGGACATCATCAATTATGTGAGACTGGCATGTATTATACTCCTTGGTTTATCCAAGCAATCAATCCTCACTAGCTGGAAGCATTGGATGTTGAGAGTTACAATATGGATGTTAGTTAAGGATAACTAGTTCATTAGATGTGACTTGCTATGAGACTTCATATGATTCTATACATGTCTATGAAGATCTCATTGTAACTCGAGTGCAAGTTTCCTTAAATTTGAGGTATTCAAGTAATCTTGGTCATGGAGACTTATGCTTTGATATCTTGGCCAAACATCTCTTTGGAGGTGCAGTTCTAAGATGATTGGGTATAAGTCAAGATGCCTGAAGGTGTTTGAATAACTCATAGAGGATTCATCATTCCTTTTATAAGGAGACGTATACCCTATGACCACTTGTCAGGATTATTACTCATAAGCCTTTGGCCAAAGCAAAAATATGCCATGAGGATGATCTTTTTGGACACGTGTTTGAGTAATTCGAATCCGCAGGAAAAGGAATTACTACTTGGGCTAGGTGTGACGTAGTTAGTGTTGGTGCAGGGAGCACCAGAATCAAACATATGTTTTGATGTTGTCAAAGGTCTAAGTTAAGTCTTATTATTATCTGATGAACTAATCCAATGTGTAAGATCTTAACTCTGAAAGCCCTAGTAGATCTGGAGGACTCAATACTAGGCAAGGAAGTCTCGACAGATTGTGGAACCAGGCAGGAAGTCCAGATGGGAAAAATGACCTGACATCTAGCAGGAGGATTCGATAGGTCTAGAGGACCCGATGTTTGACAGGTGAGTTGAGGTAAGCGCCTGGAGTTAGTGCAGTGAGGTTGTGTCCCAGTGGGACAAACCTTAGGCCAGCTGATCCAACTAAAGAAACCAACGGAGATTTCTAAGTTGAGATCAAGACAGACTGAACTGTCTCATTCATGCATACTCATAATTGGTCTAACCTGTATTTTGCAGGACTATTACTATTATTATATTTCCTGTGCTAACTTTATTTTGCAGATAAAATAAAGTTCGGAATCAACTCAGGTTCAGTTGACCGAATGGGAGGTTCAGTCGACCGAATGAGAGGTTCAGTCGACCGAATGGGAGGTTCAGTCGACCGATCAGACCAGATCAGCACAGGATGGAACAGAGGCTGTATACTTGGAAAGACTGGTATCGGTCGACTAATCCAAGGGATCAGTCGACCGAACAAAGAAGGAAAGAAATAGCTGTCAGATCGAATCAACGCAGAAAAGGCAAATACTGGGATCAGTTGACTGATACAAGGGATCAATCGACCGAACAAAGAAGGAAAGAAACAACTGTCAGATCATATCAACGCAGAAAAGGTAAACAGAGGGATCAGTCGACTGATAAACTTTATTAGTCGACCGATCAAGCATGATTTCCGGGATTGAACGGATCGGATCAGAGCAAAGAAGGAATGTCGTGGGTTAAGTCGACCGATAGGAGGATCAGTCGACTGAAAGAGTCAGTCGACTGAACGGTTTTTCAGTCGACCAAACGCAACCTATAAAAGAAGCCCTCGGGGTCCGAGCCGAAGAGAACTTTTCTCTGTTCCTCATTCTGTTCCTGCTACTATTCGTTTAAGCTGATGCTACATTGAGAAGCAATTCGACAACCTACGCCGAAGCCTACTTTTTCATATTGTCGGTATATTTTATTATTTGTAATTTGCTTGCTTGTACTACCTTGCTTTTTCGGAAGAACTATTTTTAGTGAATTAACCTATCGATACGATCCAAAGGGTCGTGGTTTCTTGAGTCGGCTGGGCTCCGAACCAAGTAAAAAGAAGTGTGACTATTTAGTTTTAATTTCCGCTGCTACTTCGAACGAGATTCACTCCCCCCCTCTCTCTCGTCTCTAATGATCCAACATTTTCTTCTCTCCTCTCCGGATTACTCCACCACATCAAGGTATGATTTTGTTTCATACGAAAATCTTTTATAATTCTTACAGTCGTTGCGTCGCCGAGGGCAGAGTTCCTCGATGACTTAGATGAGCCCATCGTCGGGTTCATAGAGTGTGTCGCTGACTACTCGCCCGGCCATGGCTACCTTGACCGATTCCAGTCCAACTTGTTCGACTTGACCGCGCGCCAAGAAGTCATCGCCTGGATCCTCTCAGGGTTCCCCCTCTGTTTCCCTCTATGGTGCGTGATGGATTTCTCGAGCTGTGGCTTGCTAGATTGAGCCTGTGTTTTCTATTTCAGGTGCAGGCTACTGCTTTCGTTCGTTGACGATGTTTATTGCCATAAACTACATGGATCGTGTCCTCTCTTCTCATCGTATACCGGTGAGTTGAGTTTTAAGATCCAAGTTTAGGGCTTTGCAGAGATTTGGTAGATTGAAAGTGATCATTTGGTCAAGAGGTCTATTTTATCTAAGACATGAAACATGAGATGAAGGCAATATATTAGAGCAAAGGTGAAATTGTCACCCTATATTTTTTGAAATAGAATAAATAATGAAGATATTTATTCTAATACAGTAGTCATTTGTATGGAAAAGATCAAATACCTAGTAAAATATTTTATATCTATTAAAAATTAATCTCAAAATTTATTGAAGTAATCATTATCTTGAAACTGTGGAAATCATATAAATTAAACAATTATAATGTTCTCCTTTGACTCATTACATTTAATAATAATAATATACCAATTAGATGATTAATTGATTTTGAATTTTAATTAATAGATTTCATATTGACGCATGTTAAAGCATGACAAGTGTTGGTATAACATGATATTTATTGGCAAAAGCAACACGGGAAATATTACTGGTGCCAATCAATATCAGATGTCAATAATTTACTGGAACAGTTTGTTTTGATCATGCCATCCGATTTTAAACCGTGTTTGCCTATTCCCCACCTTTTCTTTCTTAGAAACAAAGATATAGTTGAAAGGATATAGATGAATCAGACTATTGAAAGCCCTGGAAAACAATTGCTGGAATGTTTTCTGCTCACATCTGGTAGTTCATTCGACAATGGATCATCTCTGTTATATATAGTAATATTCCTAAGAATAGTGCAGGCATTAGTTTCTGGATAGACAATGTAATGACTCCTGGCATAGTATCTATTAAGTAAGTTTTTATAAACATAATCCTTATAGTTTGTGACTAAATGTATAAATTCTAGAAGGTTCTTTTACTGTTAGAGTTGTTCCTAACCTGCATTAGGATCTCATATTGACTTGTTGAATTGACTTTGGCAATACTGGCAAATGAGTATTTCCCTAAGTTTACCAAGAGAATATCCACACCCCATTGATTGGTGTCATCCTTATTACATTGTTGTGCGCAAGACCTGTAAGTACCCGTCTTTGAACTTAAGCATAATGTTAGAGTTTATGATCCAAATTTTGTTGGCCTTGACTTGAAAAGTTTTGGTGTATTTAGTGCAACTTTAATTATGAGATTTTTTACCTTTTTTTTTTCACTCGCTATTGTGGCAAAAGGCGAAACGCTATTTTTTTTTTCACTCACGTACACACACAAACTCACATCTGTATGTAATTAGCATCATGTTATATAAGCTGCAATTCTCCTCTTGTACCAATTTTGATATTGTGAATTCTTCTCTTTTGCTTGTGATTTTTTACCCATCTAGGATTTTCCACATAAATATGTGACGATTCTCGCTTTGTGTTGATTATCTATTTTCAACATTATTGCTACAAATACTTGCAATTATTTTGTCTTTATCGGATGAATATGCTTGTGTTAAGTTTAAGTGTGTTGATTTGAAGAATGTCACTATGCATGTGTAGAATCAAAAGAATTCAAATATTTTCATAATAATATGATATTATTTATTTTATGTTATATTCTGGGAGGTTATTTATCCGACGAAAATTAAACAGTACCTCTCCTATACGACTGACAATATCTTGCTATATAATACAACAAATACCCCACACAGGTATTTACAAACATACAATAAATAAAACAACTCAAAATCATACAGTTAATATGTCCAAATCCACCAATACGTATCAAAGAAACAACCGAAAGCACAAACACAGCCTAATATGCGTACCGACATGACTTACATCACTAACAAAAGTCCATAACCAAATAACATAACATACTCAAAACAAACCCAGTGCACTTAATACAATACCATAACATAAATCAAAATGCAGTAACCAATACCAAAAGTACAAGACGAAAAATCAAAGTACTCCGGAGTCTCGAGACAGGCAGATTGGACTCTTCCGCGCGGCAGGCAGAAGATCTAGCTGATACCTGAGAAAATAAACATTTACAAAAGGGGTGGTTAGTTCAAATGACTCCGCGGGTATACGGAAGATAGTGCATGATAATAAAGCAATAAGAGATCAAGGGAACATACAATCCTGTAGAAGGTACTCTATCATAGATATAACCATGTATCGTACATAACAATAACTTTGCAATAGTATAGTCCATCATCTCTAACCAACAATACAATATAAGTTTACCATTCTAAATCATTCATGTATTAGGTATACAATCTAACTCCAACATATGGTACCATATCAGACATGGATAAATAAACTAAATATATTTATACATAGGTCCATCATAAGCACAATCATCTCATGCAAGTGCAACAGTAATCAAATGCATATGCAGCACACATCAAATGCATATGCAAAGCATGGT
>JBBUKS010497748.1:0-14613 GCA_038050645.1 Hedychium gardnerianum
ACAATAAAACAAGATAAAATTTATTTAAATATAGATGATGATATAGTAGGGGATAGAGCTCAATGACGTAAAAGGATTCATATAGCCGACCCCACATAGTGAGATAAGGCTCGGTTGTTGTTGTTGTTGTTGTATGTTATTGTTTGACAATCAACAAAGGTAATCTTTCCAATGTCACTGATGCCAATCTCATATCGCGTTGACACTTGACACACTTCAAGTAATTATATTTTTTTGTAGCTTGGTTTTCTAAAATTATAATTTGATTTAATTTTTTAAATTAAATGAGTAAGTTGGAAAAATATATGAGTTAAATTTATATAGATTTATTGGGATGCACATTAAAGTAAAAATGAATTAAATTATTTTTAATTCAACTATCTAATTGATATAATTTTGGTAAAAATAGAAAATCTAAATGAAAAAGGAAATCACATTTTAAATTTTTTCCACTTGTTTTGATAGATTACAAAGCATATTAAGTATTATGGTATGGTAAAACTTAAATTTAATTGATTATCTGGTTACTATAGTCTTAATTTTAGAAACAAATAAGCTAAGTGAGACAAGTGAAAGAGAATTAAAGGACATCTAAATTCATCTCAACATGCTTAGAGATGCATCGTGAAGTGTGCTAAGTGTCGTGACAACATGGTGCCAAAACTATACTTTTCTAGCCAAATATTGAAACTCCATTATGGAACATTTTCGCCATACTTTATGAATTGAAGTGATGCCATATTTTATGAACTGAAGTGTTAAGTTATTAGGAAACAACATATGCAAAAAAGTTAATGGAGTAAAGATAACACTACTAAGATGAGTATGTAGAATTGCTAGAAAGGATAAAATATAAAATACTAATATTTGGGAGCAATGAGATGTAACTCCAATAAATGATAGAATAAGAAAAATATATTGAAATAGTATGAACTTGCTCAAAGACAATCGATAGATTCAATAGCAAGAATAGTTGAATCTATTATAGTGGAAGGTTTAAGAGGTAGATCAAAGAAAATATTAGTTAATATGTTAAAAGTAATCTATTTAATTTTAATTATAACTAGTAATATTACCTTGCATAAATTCAATGGAAGGATAAGATTCATATATGTTGTTGAATAGTTGGGACAAACATATACTATATACTCAATGATGAAGATGAATTGCTCCTTAGGTAACATGAGAATTTTGTTCTCTATCTTCATTGGCTCTGTTAGATTGATTATTCAATTTTTTGATTTTATTTTTTAATCTTTTCTGTGTAATGCAATATCTGTTTGTTGGTTTCTTTTACTATTATTATTTTGTCATGTTAACAGATATCCATGTCCACCTTTCAAAATCATTATACTTGATGAAGCTGATTCAATGACAGAAGATGCACAGGTTTAATAATTCATTTATTCTTTTATGCTTGAGTTTCTTGTAATACCAATATAAATGGTCAATTTTGAGTTTTTGAATATGCTAAATATGTCTGATATAGAATGCCTTGAGACGTACCATGGAGACTTACTCTAAAGTTACTAGGTTCTTCTTTATATGCAATTATATCAGCAGGTTGGTTCTTTAATCTTGTTTAGTCTGCTATTACTTGGGTTCTGTATAATAGTTGATTGATTTCTCTTTATCTGAATATAGGATAATAGAACCACTAGCTTCTAGATGTGCAAAATTCAGGTTCAAGCCTCTTTCTGAGGATATTATGAGTAGTCGTATCTTGCACATTAGTAGTGAAGAAGGCTTGACTCTTGATTCTGAGGTCTGCAAACTTGTAGTTGTGTTTTCTTGTTACCTAATTGTTCTGCTGGAAGGTTTTGCTTGCTTATATGCTTAACAAACTGACCAGGCTATTTCTGCATTGAGCTTAATCTCTCAAGGGGATCTTCGCCGAGCTATCACATACCTGCAGGTGTTCTCTCACTTCACTGGGACCTGCTTTTAATTTTATTTATTTATTTATTTTTAATACAGCTCATATATACTTCCATTCTTTTCTTTCTATTGTTTGTGATCATATTAAAGATGAGAAAGGGGGTTTGGTGGTGTTGATTACATTGGATCACTAGCCAACATTTTACTAGTTTCTTTATTTTTCCCCAGAATGCACTTATGTTTCTTTTGTTTCTTCCAGAGTGCAGCACGATTGTTTGGGTCGTCCATTTCTGCCAAAGACCTAATTAGTGTTTCAGGGGTATTATACTTTCACTTGTTAACTTTTGGGTTGTGCGGAAGGTTGCCTTTTTTATTACTAACAAATTGTGGTTATTGCAATTCTTTTATTTAGTACGATTACAGCCAAACAGAAACTTCCAGTCTTCCACTATAACTAACTTTAAGATAATCAATATAAATTGGAAGCTGTTCTAGTATTTTTAGATGCTTAGTTTAAAAAATGTTTTGTGCCAGTCGTCATGGATAAAACATGTCGTTCCACATGTGAAAGAGGTTGCTACTAGTGAGACTAGGCTATATGTGGCAAGACTCAAGAGTTGACAAGCATCTTATCTTTCATCGAGGGACTACCATTCGTCAACTACACATTGCATTCCATCATTTCAAAGCCTTTGTTGAAACCGACACCAGGCTTGAAACAATCAACATGCTTTGTTAAGGACTGATATCTCAACATAAAACAATACCTCAAACCTTGCTAAGATATATTCTTAATCAAGTTTCTAGGTTTTGGTGTTATAAATCATTGTATTGTACCAATTTCTTATCCATACATGTCTCTATTTTAGCTAGGATAATGTTTTGTGATTGATTTTTTAGGTTCTTCAAGTCTTAGGTAACCTTTTTACGTATGTGTCAAGTGTATCATGTGTATATAAAAATGTAACCTTATCTCGTCCCTAGTATTCCTTAAGCAAGTTCTAACATATGTAAAACCTAGCTTGTTAATATATCAATTCAAGGATCTTTCAGAGACTTGGTTAGCAAATACAGTTACTGATTGTTTAAAGCAACAAATGACGTAGTAATCTCTATGATTTCATCTTTATCTAGATAAGTGGAAATTTACCTCCATATCTTTGTTTATCTCAGGAAAATACTAGATAAAGGCAATATGTATAGTTGCCTGATTGTCATAATCTAGCTACCCAGCTCAGTATTAATTGTTGTCAGAAAACCCGTGGCAGGATCTTTAGTGTTTTGCCCCTACACTTGATCTGGTCACAATAATATGTATTTTAATTATTTATTTATATTATTTTAATTTCTCTAAGATAATAAATTCCCTCTTAGAAGACAAAATCTTGATGGAGATTACCATTTATAGGAGATCTTGTCCAATCTGCATTAGCGTACTTTGATATGAAGATGGCCTTAAGCTAATTTGAGAGGAATGTTAGGAACCAAAGTGTAAATTCTAGGGGACATTGCAAATCTTATGTTTTACAAAGTTTAATTGTAATTTTAGTTTTGATTAATAATAAACATATGTAGAACGGATTATCATGGAAATTAATCCTTATAACTTTATCAACATATAAATTGCAGAAGAGAAAAATATATATTTTACCAATTAAGCTTTAGGTGATTGTTTTTATAGACGCTTTAAATTTTGACACAAGGCTATATTCACTTGAGTAATAAATTCAAGACATTGCCCTTTATATACCTCTACAGTTACTCCTTATAGCTGTATATGACACCAAAAGGCATCTACAGCAATTTACTCACCTAAAGAACAGTCAAAACAAGCCATACGATATGGAAAGAATAGATTTACACAAGGAAAAAAATAGACTCGACATACTTAACAATTTAAGAAAAAGTTAACAACCCAACTAAACTATACAAACAGATTTATAGGCAAACTTTCCTATAACCAAAGAAAACACATCCATAGACAAGTTAAACTTGAATTCACCTAACCAAACATAAGAAAACACCAACACCAAGTTAGACATGATCTCAAATTCATGTCGTACTATGATTCAATTCACTTAATAATCACCATAACACTAAACATAGTCACCAAGCAGATACTAAAAAGACAAACACTAGCATCTTAAGTCTATGACCACACATCCTTCTCTATTGGCAAGTGGCTTCCTTCTTTGGGCACCCTATGGTCTTGTGCTTCTTCCCACTTGTAAATCTATACACAACAACAACATGGGTATATGTTTTGTCATCATAATAGTTTCAAAGGTAAATAAGCATTTCAGTTTGTTAATTATACATCAAGTGCTAGGTCTAACATTAGATACATGCAATTTGATGCATTTACAACACTAAAGAAATAATCAAGATTTATCAGACTAATGCTTATTACTATCAAACAATTTAGTTTAGTGTACAATTGGCCATCCACCATATCAATCTCACCTATACATTTGTCCAAAAAATGAGTCAATGAAAACAAAAAAAAATGCAATATTCTAGGCTGAACACCCAAACCATACATGCGTAAAGAGGGCCAACACCCTTCACTGTGTACCATGCATCTAAGCCGATGTTGTGATAAAAATAATGCCAATTCCTTTATATCTTAAGGCTGACACACTTAGATGCAGTATACGGCTAATGCTATGGTGTTAATTCAACAATATATATCAATAATAAGCTTGCCTCCAACAACGTGTCCAACTATGCCCACCTTGTTCACATGTCAAAAATGAAAGTGTCTATCGACTTGTTGTTCTAACCTTCGCTATGAAGTTGAATCTTATACATTGAACATATTTTACAAGGTATGAACACTCACCATAACCACCCTAAATTTTCCCTTTCCAGTAAGAAGGAAAATATTTCTCCTCGTCTTTCTACAAGCATAATAAAAACGTAGATTTCAAATCCTCAAATAGGTCTATCTTCCCCTTAGGACCTCATGTTGATTGTCTAGGTTTCTTTAAGCCTTCACAAGAATGAAACTTAGAGTTTCAAGGTCTTACCAAAATTCCAAGATGGCACAAAAATTCAAGGCCAAGCAAACTCTCTTAGTTAAATTAGATTCTTATGGAAGGAAGAATAAGCATGGAGTGGGGTTGTAGGAAAGAGGTTAATTGCTAATCTTGGGGATGTAAAAGGAATGAATAAATTTTACTCTTTTTGGGAAGATATAAAGATCCAACATCTCGTTTCTTCAATAAAGTTCAATATCACATCGACGAGGAAAAATAATAATGCAATTGCTAGCTCCCTTTTCCCTTTCAAATAGAATCATTGAGTGTAAGAAGATTTAAAACTAAGAAATAAAGAGAATTATTTCCACATGACGTCTTTAATTTTTATTCAATGTTTATCCTTCACTTTTATGATTCTTTATTGGGATTGACAATTGAACAAAGAATATATTAAAAAAAATTAAATTGAAGAAAGTAACTCATTCTGAATTTCTTTGCTGTATAGGAGTTCATTGTGAAATCAGGAAAAGCATAATGAGATAAGGAATAAATTTTCCCTAGTTTTATAATAAGCCAACTGAAATTCAAGTTTGTTATGGATATAAAAGAGCTAATGAATTTATGATTTAAATTAACTAATTAATTTTATCAACTAATCAATTTTAATCAACTAATTGCATAAACATTGATTAAAAATTAATAATTAGTCTCACATGATTAATCTAAAGACAATTTTGCTAATTAAATTTAAATTAATTTAATTATCAAAGGTACAATTTTTCTAATTTAAACTTAAATCATTTATTATAATCTAATCAAATTTTGATTATAACCAATTAGTCAACTAATCAGTAATAATCAATCAAAATATTAATCAATTAAATGATGAATTATATTAACTGCTTATAATAAATATCTAGTCTCTACCCTGAGACTCTTGAAACCTCTATCAGGAGGTCCGCCCCAAGTGGGTGGTGAGAGGGCATCATTAGAGAGAAGGAAGAGGCCGTGGCCAAGGATCAACAGCTTGAGGGTGACGAATTATGGTTCGAGCGAGGCAGGGAGCGAGGGACTACATGAGCAGATCAAATGACGGCCAAACAACTGATGCTAGAAGAATGCTAATCATCTTCTTCTCCCTAAAGTTCTGCTTGTGCTCCTATTCTTTACACCTCCCAGAGAAAGCTTCTGATGCCACTTAGCTCGCCTCCTAAGACTGCTTCATTGATGTCGCCGACTTTAGGATCTGTCGCTTGGATAATCTCATCGGAATTAGTCATTAAAATCTGCTTGGATAACTCATTGGAATTTGCCAGTGAAGATGAGTCATTAAAATCTTATTTGATAACAAAGGAACCATGCCAGCATAGACGACACAATAGTGATTTGTGTTGTGTATTGCTCCTATCATAGAACGATAAATCTCAACTGTGCCGATATTTGGATAATCTACTGCTGGATCATTGATGTTAGTAAACATTTCTATCTTGTCATTGGTTGGACGGATGACTAGGGTGAATTTATTGATTTTTATGTAGTGCTGTGTTGAGCACTATTTTTCATTGCATCATTGTTCATTCACACAGTAGTTTCATGTATCGTTTATATAATTGACCTAAAGCAATGATGTTACACTTGAGAACAGAATATTTTCTTTGACCCATAGATGATTGATCTTGATATCTCTATGATTAGCTTCCACTTTCTTCTGTCATGGCTTAGGTTATCCCTCATGAATCAGTTGAGGCACTGTTTAGAGCATGTAGATCTGGAAATTTTGATGTTGCAGACAAAGAGGTTAACAATATTATAGAAGAGGGATATCCAGTCTCCCAAATGCTTTATCAGGTAAATCATCATTTTCCTATTAGCAACACTATTCAATCATTCTTTCTTATGCATTTTTGGTTATAACAGTTGTTAGAGGTGATAGTTAATAGTGATGACATATCCGATGAACAGAAGGCAAGAATCTGCAAGAAATTTGGTGAAGCAGATAAGGTTAGACTTTCTGCTTCTATCTTATGAATCTTTACTATTTTTGTTATAAAAGCATGATTGACAGCAGAGGTTTTCACATCATAAAGTACCTTAATATGCAAAGGCTGACCTAGGAGATTACTTAGAAGCAATCTATCACATCAAATCCCAAACGTGATGTAGATAAAGAAAATAGTCCAGGCTGTTGGATGACAGAATACAGAATAATAACTTAAACTCAAACACAAGCATAACAATACAAACACATGCGTTTTACATGGATGGATTGATAGTCTGCCCTTGGACTCTTACTCTACAGCTATGATCCGTCGGTAAATTACTCCTGCTAGACCTCTATCTTTCTCCTTAGAACTCTTCTAGAAGTGGAGAAACCTCTTCCAATACCATACTTATTGTTACAACAATACAAGAGGAATACAAAGATGAGCTAAACAAACATGAAACAAAATGAAAGATTAGAATAATTGCACTTTTCTCTTTGCTTGCTTTCTTTTTTTCTCCCGCACTCACTTAAGAATTGTCTCCAAAAAGCCCCAAGAGCTAGGCTGAAAAACCCTAAGCTTCCTCCTGTTAGCCTACTATTGTTGCGAATCTTGTCGACAACGGCTCCTTTTCCTATTGCATTAGTCGACTGGTCACCATTACCAGTCGACTAGTCATGCATCAATCTAATGCACAATCAATTGGTTACCAAATAGAAATTCTATTCATTGGCATTCTAGTCCGAGTCGGTTATTTGATTGGAATTCCACATTAGCCAACCACAAACATCCCAAACAGATAATTTTAGGTTTTGGGTTTCGAGTGTTCCATTAGTTGACTGCACTATCTGATTCTAACAACTCTAAGCTGAAATATTATCGCGCCAAAAGATCCTA
This sequence comes from Hedychium gardnerianum, assembly GCA_038050645.1. Taxonomy (NCBI): domain Eukaryota; kingdom Viridiplantae; phylum Streptophyta; class Magnoliopsida; order Zingiberales; family Zingiberaceae; genus Hedychium; species Hedychium gardnerianum. Next base: position 7,739 of record JBBUKS010497748.1, read on the forward strand.
TGCCTTTGGAACTCCCTTGTCTACCCAATATAAGTCGACCTCGATTTCTCAGGACTTCATCCTTACTTGACTTTAACCTACTATGACTTCCCGTGCCTAGAGAGCAATCTCTAGGACTTCCAATGCCTAGAGACCAATTCTTTGTGACTTTCAACGCTTAGAGATTAATTCTCTAGCATTTCCAATGCCTTGAGACCAATTCTCCTAGACTTCATCCATTGCCTAGTGTCAACCAACCTTGACTCACTACTTTTCCAATGCCTTGAACTTTAAGCAGTTTGGATTATTTCAACTGTATATTTCAACCTGGCTGAACTTTTCTCTTCTTAACACTAGCTAATTTTTCCCCAACCGAGGTCCAAGCTAGAGCAAGGGTCAAGAATACCACTATTTTGAAAGAAGTCGACGAGCAACATCATGGAAATTTTTGAGTAAAGAATAAGAGATGAAACACACATTTCTCAGAACTACTTTTAGTCCATATGATTAATAATGCTGATATTTATTTAATAAGCTATTGAAAAGAATTATAGAAGCAAGGTGAACTTGAAATTTTTTTATTGACGTCCAAAAAATATTATCATATATTCCCTAAACAATCATTTTGGTGGGGTTTAAGAGAAAAATAATATCTAATAAGTATACCTATGTGATAAATCATATGTTTGATAATATAGTTTTTGAGTGATAGAACTAGGAGTATTGTAAATAAGCCTACCTTTAATGAGCATCTTTTTGCTTCTTACTCTTTGCAAATATTCTTTTCATGCAATTTATTGCCTTCATTCATCGATAGACTAGTGTAGTATTTCGTATCGACAATATATCTTTGTTGTGGAAGTAAACATAATAACGCTTGACAACTTCTCAGTGCTTAATTGATGGAGCGGATGAATACTTGCAACTTCTGGATGTCACCAGTAACACGATGCGAGCTCTCTGCAACATGTCACAGGAGCTGCGTTTCGATTAATCTGTTTGGTTTGTTTTTAACTAGTTTGTCAGATGCAACCTAAACTTCACTGGATGTTAGCTAGATAAGGTTTATGGCATCTTAGTGTTCATTGAAAATGGGAACTGATAGTTTATGTCAATTTGCTTTTAACTGATCAAACGACTATAAAGCTCCACTGTAGGATTCATAAGCTGTTAATCCATTGAAAATGGAATTTTGGTCAAAAACCCATTCATTCTCTATTAAACCCGACAATTTCAGATTCATTTATGAAAAACAAGTCGTCACAACAACATATCTCATATCTACAAAGTACCCGTAGATGCCCTCGCAGATGTGGTACAATAATAAAATATTTAGAGTAACAATAAAAAAGGACAAGGGTTCGAATTTAAATAGGATCAATATTTTAAAGGCTGGCTAGCTTTTGAGTGTGATAAGTTGTGTTTTGAATTTATCCGATAGTTAAATTAGGGAGAAAGTTGTTTATATTTAGGATTAATCGGGCGAAGTTCGGATATGAATAGAGGAGGTTTTAACTTTTTGTTCCTTGTGCTTCAATTTTAACAAACAAACAAGATTGAACCAACCTCTTAGATATGGTGGCAATCACCTGGATAGTCTGCATTGTTGGAATTTTATATTTGTTATCTTGGTCGAATATTTTGGAATAGTTATGGTTTGATAATGCATGTGGAAAGATTGAACATTCGTGTCAAGATATTATATTCTGGAAATTTTAATTTTAATTTAAATAAATTTATACAAGGGTTCATTGAGATTTAATAAGATTAAATTTTAATATATACAATGTCAATTAAATGAATAAGATTAAACAACACAGTAAACTAAATGAATAAATTTCAATTTGTTAATTTTAATGAATAGAAATTGTGAATTACTCATGAACAAAATTTATAAAACATATTCATCAACAAGTTTGTAATATTAAATTTAATCAAATAAGTTTAAAAATATATACAAAAGTTTCAAGTGACTAAACAAGTTCAAATTAAGAGTTCATGGACATCTAAACCAACAGTTAAATTTGGATAACTGTTTCAAGTGTTTGATTTATTTTAAACTCAACTTGATTTGATTCTGTTATCTTAACCGGTCAATAATCCTTCATAAGAGGTAATGGTGATTTAAAAACAAACTTTTGACATTCCAACATAGACGAGAAATTATGGGACAAAATGGAAGCTTTTCTATTACTGAATATCATTCTATATTCTTTCTTGGATAATCACCCCACCCCACTTAATTATTCTGCAGTACTGACATTTTATGTGAGTTTTGCAGTGCTAATCACTAATCAAACCCTAAACATCCAACCAGAAACTAATTACCTTTTTTTTAAAAATAATAATTATAATAATAAATCAGAGTTACAGAGATACTACCACAACAGTACAGTACACAAAGCACTTATTATTACATTCTACTAGAACACACAAGTCCAAGTAAACTGAAGAATTTCTTATGCATGGCATTGGCTGAAGATCATCCCTCTCCTTTCCTCTCCGTGCTACACTTGGTCTCCATTTTCGGTATCCTTCACAGGGAGCTCCAAGTCGGCAGGCGCTGCACTGGCCTTGCGATGGTTCATGTAGATCAGGTATATGATAATCTGAGTGACTCCCAAAGTGAATCCAAAAACATTTGGTACCTGGAGAAAAGAAAATCAGATGATGATGAAATTCAGATACTTTACTAGAGTAGAGAATAGATAAGTTGGTACTGCACCGCGACGAATAGGTCTCGGAGAAGAAGGCCATAGCCGAACCATGCGACTGCGGACAACGTGAGGAAGAAGGATAGTGAAAATGGCATGTACTCCACGCTTTTAGTTTTTATCACCAGCCTCTGAAAGAAGAGAGAAAGAATCACCACAAGATTATTAGTAGTAAGAGGGTGGCTAGAGAACAAAAATCAAAAGGATTCTCTTAATTATTGTTTTAGTAAAAAAGATATCATTTTTCATAATTTTTTTTTAAAAAATAATACTCTATTATACATCTCATCTAATAGCTACGACGTAATTGTTACAACATATTACAATATTTTTTTAAATTTTATTCAGCAAAAAAAATATATATATATATATATATAATATTTTTATATAAAAATTTATTTATCAATTAATTTAATCAAAAATATTTAAATTTAATTAATATCACTTTAAAATTATTATAATAATTACTTACTAACTACTACACGTCTTGTAGTAGTCATTATAAAATTGTTACTGTTGTTATAATAATTTTAAAATAATTTTGAGTATGTTGAAATAATTTTGATTAAATTTAAATAGTTTTAATCAAATTAATAAAGAATTTATATATATATAATATTTTTAATTAGGTTAAATTGATTTTATTTTTACACATTGTAGTTGCTAACATAGCTTTAGAATTAATAATTTTTTTTTAGAATGTAAAATATATTAAGGTGTTGTTTTAATATTTTTTTTAAAAAAAGGAGTATCATTTTGACGATTTTAATATTTTGCGGCGCCCTTTTGATTTTTGTCTCAAAGTAAACAAGTTTCTTTTCGCTGAAACTTATTAAGCATTTCAATTCTTGTTGTTATGCTTCACTGTTTAAAAATGGGATTGCTTGCTTACTATGATATTGAGAGGAGCTACAAAGACGGCGACGGCGAAAGAAGCACAGATCCCTCCTGTAATCTGAGCTCGTTTACTTCCCTTGATAAATAAGTTGCTGACGAGAATTAGACAACCGAATATTCCCAAGTTGATCGACAGTATCAACTTCGTTGTATATGCCTGAACCGAGAAAAGAAGACATTTAATAGCAAATCCAACCAAATGGAAGAGGAATCAGTTCAGTAATCTCGTTCACAAATATTGCCTTGACCTCTAAAGAACAAGATACAAATACAAATTCAGTACGTAGTTTAACGATCAAACTTTTTTATTTTTAGATGATCCAACGGGAAATAGAAATAGGTAGAAAAGAAAATTAAAAGAGCATCTGTTTTATCTATATCATTAAAAGAGAGACTATATATATATATTAAAACAACACTTCGTCTATAATTTAATATCTAAAATATTCTTCTATGCTCCACCTTAAAATTGCATGGTATAAAACAACACTATCTAGATATTGCATTTTTATATATATAAAAAAACTACTCTAAAATGGAACAACTTTGACTTGGGTCAAAATCGCTCTAAAGTGAAAAGCTGCTTTGGAGTATTTTTGACTAAAATTGAATCAAAACTACTTCAAGGCAAAATCAAATTTTGGGAAGTTTTGAATTAGTTTCAGTCAAAATTGTTTCAACTTGGAGCAACTTTATACAAAGCACTTTCAAGGTAGTGTTGCTTAATTTGTACAAAATAATACTACCTTGAAACTACTTTATACAAAACTATTTTAAAATAGAACAACTTTAATCTAAGTCAACATCGCGCTAAGGTGGAGCCGCCTTGGAATAGTTTTGACTAAAGCTGCTAATAGAACTAGCTTCAACAAGTTTTGACCTAGCTTTAATTAGTCAAAACTGTTTGTCTTGGAGCAACTTTTTACAAAGCACTTGAATTCAAGGTAGTGTTGCTTTGTACAAACCAACTTCGAGGTGGAGATATAATAAAATCAAAGTTGATCCTCAATGGAGAAAAGGCTGAATTACCCGCGATTTCGGTGCAGCATAAACAATGAAAATGGCGAGGTAAATAACTTCGACTACACAGACGCCAATGTTGATGGTGAGCAGGAGAACGTCGGCGGTGAGGATGCCGTAGTACACCCACATGGTCGCACTGAACAGCCCCACCACGTACGGCACCGAGTCGAATGACTCGGTCGACTTCTTCTTGCAGATCCTGTAAAAGGTCGGCACCGGAGCCAGCACCACCATGGCCGACAGAAGATTGCCTGCACACAGCAAAAGCACCATTCGAAGAAGCTCGACGTTAATTCTCGCAGGTAAGAGGAAGAAGAAAGAAGGTGTGTGAATTCAGTCACCTAAGAGGCCGACCAGCGTACGCAGAGGGTTAACAATTGTAATAACCAGCATCTTCTCTCTCTCTCTCTCTCTCTGTGTTTGACTGTTTGGAAGGAGGTTTGAAGAGAGAAAGTAGCTAGGAGATGATTGGAGCTTGTTCAATGCATGGAGTCTCAGTTTTGGGTGCTCTTTATAGAGGGATTAGCAGAGGAGAGGTGAGGGATGAGGAGCACTAATTTATTATTTATTTATTTTTTATATTATTATTATTATTATTATTATTATTTTTAACTTGGGCGAAAATAAAATGGGTGAAAATAGTATTTTTAATATATTTTTCATCTTAAAAATATATTTATTTCAATATTATTGTAGTAATTATAGTTGTAACTGTTATATTATAGAGTAAAATTGCTCTAACTACTTTAAAATTACTATAAATGGAGTGAGATATTATAATATGCATGACATAGTTGTTGGAGCAATTATGACAAAACTGCTTATAGCAACTTATGACATAGGTAGTTTTTAAGTGATTTTTATCGAGTTGAAATGATTTTAATTAAGTTTGAGAAAATTTGATGAGTTAATACAAAGTATTTTGATATAATTAAGTTGAGTTGTGTTGCGATAGTGGAATATACATACTCTATAATAATATGATATTATCTACTTTCATCTAAATGCTCATGGAATTGTTTTTGAATTTTAATCAAAAAATCTCATATAATGGGGATATTTTTCATTTTATAAATTTATGATCTTTTTTATATATTTTCAATATGAGAGACTTTGATTATTATCCTCTCGAGGCCAGCTACTCCTTTTTTACTGTGTTTGGATGCACACGTCTTACATATAATTAACATGGAGCACCACTTACCTCCTTCAATTTTTTTTCTTTAAGATTCCTCATAATAATATGATATTATTAACTTTAGACCTAAGCAATAAAATATACATAACTCCATAATTATATAATATTATTCATTGTGAATCTAAATGCTCATGAATTTATTTTTAGATTTTAATTAAAAATTTTCATATTAATGAAAATGTATTTATTTCCAACAAATTGGTTTACTTTAACAAATTATACTACAGTAGAGTTAGAATAAGAATATTTTTTGAATCAGAAATATATTGGGATATTATTTTATTTTATTATTTTTAAAGAAAAGGCGTCTAATTGCCTCGTGAACCCTCTACGTACGACACTTAACCTTGCACGGATGATAAAACACTTATTCTCCTTGAACTTTATCATCTTTAGTGCATTTATCAAATTTATTATAAACTTTTCTAGGGCATAACAAATTTATCATCATTATTATATTTCGATTAACTTCATTTGAACAAGTAAATTATATTAAGAATCAAATAAGAATATACAATCTAGGAATTCAAAGATCTAATTAAACACATGCGTTTGAATTATTATGAACATCTAGTCCACATTCGATACATCTCCATCAAAATTGTCTAATGAAATATACATGACATACCAAAATACTCATCTTTACAATATATCTCAAACCTCTAATCTCCCTTGAAGACTCATAATATTCATGTCACGGTAATCATCTCCTGTTGGACATTGGGTCAAGTGCACACTCTAATCCCACTACAAAATTTTCAGCTTTTAGCTAAGTAACAGTAGCGACCGATTAGCGACGGAAAATTTTCGTCCCTAACGGACCGGTCGTAAAGAACAAATAGCGACGGAATTTAAAATTCCGTCGCTAATGAAACTCAAATAGCGACGGAATTATATTTCGGTCGCTATTAGCGACGGATAAACTTCCGTCGCTAATAGCGACGGATAAACTTCCGTCGCTAATAGCGACGGATAAACTTCCGTCGCTAATAGCGACGGATGAACTTCCGTCGCTAATAGCGACGGATAAACTTCCGTCGCTAATAGCGACGGATAAACTTCCG
>JBBUKS010497759.1:0-14613 GCA_038050645.1 Hedychium gardnerianum
CACTCAGAGTAGGGGTAGCTGGAGTGCGATCAGTATTACCATCCCGCCCCCCTCTGCCACGCAGATGTCATGATAGTTGGAGGGGTACGCCGGAGTGACCATGCTTTGCATCTGACCACTCGGCCACTCAGGGTAGTGGTAGCTGGAGTGCGATCAGTGTCACCGTCCCGCCCCCCTCGGCCACACAGATGTCGTGGTAGCTGGAGGGGTAAGCCGGAGTGACCATATTTTGCATATGCATTTGATGTGTGTTGCATATGCATTTGATATATGTTGCATTTGCATGTGATGATTGTGCACTCGAGAGCTGTATATGTATATTTATGACTCACCTATGTCTGTAATAGCTCCCATAGGTTAGATTTAGGGTTTATACCTAGTATTGGTCGGTGTTAGAATGGTTAGTGATATTGTTATGTTAGTTAGAGATTTGAGTTATATACCTGCAGAGTTGAGCATATGTACAGTACTTTGTCATATATACATGGTAGAGTTCTTCCCATGAGACTATATGTACCTTGATCCCTTACTATATATTTATCATGCACTATCTTATACTCGCGGAGTCATTTGGACTCACTTCCCTTTTGTTGTGTCTATTATTTTCAGGTATAAGATAGATGATCTATATTATCGTCGAGAGATCCTATCCGCTTGTCCTGCGACTCATGGAGGATTTTTTTGCATTTTAAGTTTCTTTACACTTTATTCATTTTATTTTTGCACTTATGCTGTAATAAGTGAAATTGGGTTCTGGGATTTTTGGATTTCGGTTTGGTATTTGTTTTGGATTGTTTGTTGTGATGTTAAGCTGTGCTGGCACGCATTTTATGTTTTATCTGCATGTGGTTTGTTTTCTTATATGTTGATCTATTTGTTATGAATATATTTGCGTAGTGTTGATTTTTATCAACTGTGTGGTTGTGTAACCAAAATCTGTGATTGTCACAAGGGAAGTGTTGTCCGTTTTCAACTAATATCATCTTTCGACAAACCTCTGAAAGAGTGATCCGATTACATAAATCAACGAAGATTGTCACAACTCAACAGATCTTCTCAAATACAAAGTAAGTGCAATAAAATAAAAGTTACCGACAAAAAAGTAAGAATATAAAGAAGTTTTGTTGTCGAAGATCATCATAGCACAAGCACCAGTAGAGAGTCGAGAGCTTTGTTTCAGAATTTCTGAGTTCTCTATCTCAGACATAGAGCCTCCTTTTTATAGAAGAACTTGACCTTATCCGATCCACCAAATTTGGGATAAGTTTTTCGTATTTGAATCTTATCAGTCCGATTTGGTCCGATCCAGTCTGGTTCGATCTGATTCGGTCTGATTCGGTTTGGTTCAGTTTGGTTCAGTCTGGTTCACTCCGATTCTACCTACATCACAAAGTTAGCATAAAAATATGCATGAACATTACATTTATGACTTAGATTATGTCTCACCATGACCCTGATCTAGTCACGGTCTCAACTTAGAGTTCCAAGTTGGATCTAAGTTAGACCAACGCCTAACGTCTCCACTGGGACTCGACCTCACTAGATTCTCTCCTCCAGATCGATTGCCGAGTAACCTCCTCGACGTCTGATCTCTGACCCACCAAGTCTTCCTGCCGGAATTCCACTTCCGGACTTCAGCCAATCGTCTAGTCCTCCCTGACCCAATTGGACTTCCTGCCAAAATCGCACATTTGGACTTCAGCCTGGTGTCTAGTCTAGATCCGTCAAGTTAGTTAACCTACATACTTAGCTCAAGTAATTAAACCAACAACAGTCTAACTTTAACCTGTTGTCATACATCAAAACCTAGGGTTAGACTATTAGTGCAAATTGCACCAACACCTTATAGTTGTGGTGAGATGAATAATGAGTTGGTTGGTTTATTTTAAAAAGAGTTGTTTGATTTTATTTTAGATTCAAACTTAGTTTTGAGTATCATAAGTTGGTGTTTTTAGCGTAAGTTTTCAGGTTGTGGTGAATCACTAGGATATCATTAAAGTAACCACGTGCCTAAAACAAAGCTTCACCAAAACAATCAACCCATAGAACTTAATACTAAGTTTTGGTCTAACTAGCTCATGTCTAACTGGGTAGTTTTAGCTAGATTCATTAAGTTAATTGCACAAGGTAGAACACATATAATTCAACCTAGACATGCTCTCAACAGAGTTTTCTTAGCTTACTATCATCTTAACCCTTTTTGATGCTAGGTTGTCAAAATCAAGCAATCTTTTTGGTCATTCTAAATTAAGCACAAAAATAAACTAAGCATGACAAATAAAGCAGTCAATCAAACAATCATGCATATCAAGAAAACATATATTTTCTATTGGCTATCCTGGGTTATATTCTCAATAAGGTCTATCTAGATAATGGATTTGACCCTTGGATATCCAATAGTAGTTTGGTCCAATTTGATTAATCAAGCTTGCTTTAGGGACCCATGCTTGGACTTGGTTTCTACGTTTTCGATTTACAATAGATAAATAAGATTTAAATCATGAATTTGCCTTGTAACCTAGTTCGGATCGATTGTATACGACTCTTTATTTTCCAAGTATCATATCAAGATACTTAGAATACGCAGAGAATCATTCCAAGGTATTTCCAAGTTCTTTGACTTGAATTTTCAAAGAAAAATTTTCTTTCTCAAGTTTTTAGACTTGAGTTGGATTTCTGCTCTGAACAGGTTTAGTTAAAGGACTTGGGTTAGATTCCTCCTTAAGGGCTTTTACTTCCTTTTGGAGTGATCTAACCAGAATGTTGGACTTAGCTAGTTTACGACTTAAATACCTAATTAAATCATACAACTTGTTTACTAGGGTAGGACTTATACCGGTGTTTGACCCTTCAGAAATAGATACGGATCTGTGGCTTCTCTCGGACTCAGCTTCATATTCGAATTTAGTTTCAGACTCGGATTCGGTGTCGATTGTTTGCTCTTGTGTCGGTAGGGCAAGGAAGCTTGTCGAAGTATTTTCTTCTTCGTTTGATTCCTCCGATGATGACTCGTCCCAGGTTGCTTGTAGTGCCTTCCATCTCCTTTGTTTCTTGGCATTCTTCAGATTTGGACATACTGATTTGAAATGCCCTTTTTGGATGCATCAGTAGCAGATCATTTCTGATTTGCCCTTTGTGATTGGATTCGGGCTTGACGGCTTCTCTTGGATCACCTTCTTGATTTCGCGATTGTTTAGATCTTTCTTTTTCTTGTATAATTTCCAAACCAGGTTTACTTGTTCGGCGGTGAACTTGTCGTCGTCTTCTATATCAGATTCGTCATCGGATTCCAGTGTTGCTCATTTCTTGTGCTTTGGCTCTTTGTGCTTGAATTTTTCTGCAATCAAAGTGATACCTTTCTCGATCGGTATAGCATTAGATTGTTCGTGCAATTCAAACTCAGAAAAAAATTCGTCTAATCTAATAGTTGAAAGATCCTTAGAAACCTCGTAAGCATCTACCATAGACGCTCATAAGGTATTTTGAGGAAATGCATTAAGAGCATACCTGATAATGTCACGATTCTCCATTTTCTAACCGATAGAGTGGAGTCTGTTGAGCAGGTCCTGGATTCGGGCATGTAACTGACTTGCTGACTCACCTTCCTACATTTTAATATTATACAACTTATTTAAAATTAAATCATGCTTACTTACCTTTGTGGCGGAGGTCCCTTTGTGCAGCTCGATTAATTTCTCCCATAGGTTCTTGGCGCAGTTAAAAGGTCTGACCCGGTTCAGTTCTTCCTTTGTCAGGCCGCATTGTAGGGTCTGAGTAGCTTTAGCATCCACCTCGATCTTTTTCTTGGTGGCGTTGTCCCACTTGTCACAGTCGAGCGGTAAGCCTTCTCCGTTGATGGGGAGTGTGAATCCCGTCTGGATCATAATCCACATCTCCACTTGAGTCTTGAGATAGTACTATATCTGGCTCTTCCAATAACCGTCCAATAACCGAAGTCTTCACCAAAAAAGATGGGTGGGTGAGCGGTATTATAGCCTTCTTGATGGGTCATTTAAAAATAGGCATCTCGCACACATAAAACAAATACAAAATATACCAAGACTTGGTCTTAGATTATTAGTGTGGGAGGAAATAAGGAAAGTGCTCGAGTGGTGTTACACCAACTTCGAGAAGCAATTTGATACCAGAAAAAAAATCATCAGAAGAGGTGAGTGCACCAATTATGATTAATTACGAAAAAAAACTAAAAAAATGTTCTGAATGGTAGTTGTACTAATTCAGAGCGCCCTCGCTCTAATACCAATTGTAGGATCGAAAGACAACGCTAGAGGGGGTGAATAGAGCTCGTGGTTTTTTCACGTTTTACGTAAATCTTGAATTAATGCAATGGAATATTAAAGAGATAGAAGCAAAAGAAAACACATAGTCGACACATTGGTTTTACATGGTTCACCGCCCGGCGACGGCTAGTCCAAGGCCCGCACCTGTATGAGTGCTTTCGTTGGGCGATCCACTAATCGCACGATGATTTACAACATATATCAAAATAAAAGTACAATTACAAACAAGTTTACCAACGACTTTAAAGTTGAAGCTTGAGCGTAGTCATTAGAGCAATGTTATGGTGTCGTGGAGAGCTTTTCGAAGCAGCGTTCGAGCATGGAAGTCGTATGTAATTGTTGTACGGAGCAGCTGGTCGAAGTGCTCTTTTATTGACTCATCTAGGCACCTCTATTACCATTAAGGCGCCTCTATCTAGAGTCGATCTAATAAGATCCGAGTTAGTCGCGCCTTATCCACTTCCAAGCGCCTCAATTCCTTTGAGGCGCCTCAATTCCTTTGAGGCGCCTCAAGCGCTGAAGTGGCTGGATCTGGTCGCAGTGTGACTCTAGCCGAGTCTATCCCAACCCAAGCGCCTCAATCCCTTTGAGGCCCCTGGTTGCAGATGTGCGCCGACCAACTATGAGATGCCACTTCATCCTGCTTCGCGCCGAGGTGATTGAGATACCTCAATCCCTTTGAGGTGCCTGAATCGACTTAGGGCGCCTGGATAAGCTTTTCCAGACTTATCTTTCTTGCATCACAATGTTAGCATAGAAAATATAGTAAAAATAATCTTAATAGTCTTGGGACTGTCCGATTCTAACTTTTGGATTTTCGATGAAATTCTTGGTCGAATCGATGCCTACTGTTCCCTCAATAGAGAACGCGTCCTCACCTACTTCTCTCAGGAGAATGTATTTGTTGCTAAACATCTAGCCCTCCAAATCTGTTTGGACTTCCTACTCAACATTTGACCTTGACCTTCGGGACTTTCTGTTATACGTCCAATCTTCGACCTGTCTAGACTCCTACCTGGTGTCCTCGATCCCTATGACTTTTCATCTATTGTCCTCGACCCCTAAGACTTCTGCCCGGTATTCTCGATCTGTCAAAACTTATTTTTAGTTCCCCGGACTGGTGCTTCATTGCCCAATCCCCCTGATCAAGACTTCTTGCCCAGTCAACTAACCAAGACTTCTTTGTTTAGCCTCAACTAGGACTTGTACCTTGCTTAAGTTCCTTTAAAACTTTTTGCTTAAGTTTCTTGCATATTCAGTCAAATTGATTAGTTCACAATATATTTTAACTTTAAATCTTTATCGTCTATTAAAATATAAATTCGCTTAGTTAGTATTCTAGCACTAACAGTTGCATTAAAAGAATAATACCATTATAATATTATATTTCAAAAATTAATACTATTATGTTGTTAATTTTAAAATTTATGTCGCATCAATGTTGATTTTATTAAATATATTATTATTGGGATAGTGATTTTTAAAATTTGTATTATATTAATGTTGATTTTTGAAATATAATGGATGATGTTATTTTTGAAATTTGATATTATATTGGTGTTGTTTTTTAAAATAGTTTCATAGTGATTAAGAAATCTAAAAGTAAGATGCGCGACTTTAAGTGCGCCCTGAGTCGAGCTTTCGCGTTCTTGTGGATTAAAACCCTAAATGGACGAGGAGGAAGTAGCGGCGATATGTCGAAGAAACCCGGAGGATTTCTCGGCCTCAGCCACAGTCATCCCTTTTGATTCGCCGCTCCCTCTCCTGCGAGGACCTGTCCCGGCAGGTCACTCCGATGACCCTACCGCCGGCCCCTTCGTCCTCGGTTTCAGAGACGCCGATTCCTGGCGATCCGCCTTCCGCTCTACCGAAGCAAAGATGATTGTTCAGTGTGAGGTTGCCCGCCTTGTCATTCTCTCTCTCTCTCTCTCTCTGACGTTCTTATTCTTATTGCGATCTTAATACCGTGACTTTCGTCGGGTTCATGGAGGATTGGCTTCTCGATCTCTTAGAAGAACTTATTTTTCCTGCATTTCTTTTGTTTGTTTTGGTTAATGTACATGTTCTTTAGTTCTGTCGATGTTCTCTTTACAAACGAGATGATCTGTAGGTTCCATAATGGTCACAAATAACATTGCCAACTTTCTGTTATTACCATATAAGATTTTTCTTTTAATTTCTTTTGGTGGTTATATTTGTCTGTCTCGTGAATTAAGGATTATTGGAGTTCATCCTTTCATTTTCAATAAAAGGAAAAGCTCCCGTTAATCAGTATTTCATTTCATCAAAATGTTCACTTCTCATAGCACTCTAGGTGACGCCTATCATCATCTGTTCTTAAAGTATTTTTTTTTCTCTCTTGTGCGGTTTTGACTAATGGCGCAGTCCCTTGTTAACATATTCTCTCCTCACGCCATCATAATCATACATTTATTATCACTATCAATGTTTGCTTGCCCAAGCAACATTTCTTTGAAGACAATCCTGCAGTAGACATTCATTGAACTCGTACTCATTTTAGGTAGCAGTGAGAAGTTACCTGAAACAGGCACACCTGTTAAGCATGTAATATAACCTTCAAGATCAGGAGATTCTAAATGTTTACTAAAGTTTGGGAATGGGAATTTCGATTTTCAGAGGAAGATCTAACGAGTGAAAGATAAAGATTTAATAGGAAACAGAAATGTTGGGCTTATTCATTAGATCACATGAAGGTTCTTTTAAATTTTATTTGTTTTTCTCGGAAAACAATGATTTATTTTTCATCGTTCTTTTTTTTTAAATCAGAATAATTTGGAGATATTGGGCTACAATAATTATGTTTTCTTCCACTGCTATCTGATTTTCTATGGAAGTCTAATAAAATAATGGTAGATAATGAAACGAAGCTGAACCATTTTTTTTTTCATTATCTACCATTATTTGCTGTACATCCTTGATAGATTAATCTCCTATGTTGATCTTTTTATTGTTTAAGGTTTAGTAGGACTATCCAGTTACTAAATTTTCGCAGCTGGCTGAGCTGACTGGTTCGAGACAGTAAGTTAAAACAGCTGCATAGATAAAAGAGTGTAAACCAGCTCCAGGTTGCAAAAATTTTGTAGCCCAGATTGACAGTCGCTCAACATCAACATATTCTTGTCATAAATTTGGAAAGAAAGTTTCTTCATATCAGACTCATGTTTTTGCTGTGCTAGGTAATAACTTGGGTATCTTATCCTTCATGAAGTTCATACATCAGCGAAGATCTAATTTCTTCTCAAGTGTTTATGTGGATATTAACTATTTCCAAGTATGCTAAGGGAGTTGAAGACGGGAATCAATTCAATATCATTTTAGGATTGTGTTTCAGATGGCTGGTGTTTATATATATATATTTAATTAAATTTAACACAAATTAGTCTTTGATATTTATACCTACCAAATATGCGTATCAAGTATTTGGTAATAAACATTACTACATATTAATATTAAATTTGAGGATGATTAAACTATAATTTTATGATTACTCTAATGAGATATTTAATATTTTATTTTTTCTAAACCATTATTATTTTTGTACATAAAGAAAACAAATATAAATTGTTAGTAATATTTGAATAATTAGTAAATCATATTAAAAAATACAATTACGGAAAAATGTTATTTAATTGATTATATTGTTCATTATTTAATATTCTAAAGATAAATACTTAAAGTAATATTTTGAATAATTAAATAATATCAGAATGACTAATTTAATATTTTTTTCATTGCATAACACTTATTGGTCTCTTTGTTTCTTTTACCAGCTAAAACTTAAATTTGTAAATCCTAAATTAATCTTGAAGCAGCTATTTGTGATCGTCAATGTGATGAATCTTTGGGCTAGATGTTGTTTCAGATTGTAGCCCATTCTATCTTGACAATATTTTACAAAGTTATTTCTGTTTAATAACTACACTTCCTAGTTTCTATTTATATTTTCTTAACAATAGAATTTTCCTATTTTTCTTGCATTGTATTTGTTTATTTCCATGAAAATTATTTTGAAAATAAAATACTTTTTTTCAGTAGTTTTTCAGTTTATGCAATTACTTCAGTAGCTGCATTGTTCCCTAAATATCCCTGGTAATTTGTAATATTAGCATCTTCCCTCATGCACATTGGCTGCTACTAGGTACTGTAATTTCTATTTAATTTTTTTTTTTCTCTAGGTCTGTCGCTTAGTATATCTGAGGATACTACTTGTTATGTTTCAATTATTATCTTGATGAGGGTGCTTTGTTAGGCTGGTGCACGCATTGGATGCTCGATCTCTGCTTCTAACAAGTGCAAACCCCCTTGGTGGAAAGTTCTGTTTGGAATTGCACGAATGGATTATGTAGATAGAGAACAGTGCGAAGAGCGAGAGATGGTTACCTGTCTTGCGGTCGCAAAAGAGGCATGCATTCAGTTTGCCCAGGAGAGATGCTTGCAACCCTTCAGAGATGCAAGAATTGCTTCTGACAGTGTAAATGGAAGCCCTCAGTTTGTTTTTTGGCACCACAAGACTGTTGAAAAAGAATTGTCAAGCAAAAGAAAGGACTCTGGGCCAGCTTGTTTTGTTGAAGAAGCTTCCCATGGTTCACTGAAATCCAACTATGAAATTTTAGTGACAAATTATAGGGGAAGTGACTTACTGGATGGTGTATTTGGAGAGAACAGCCAAGCAACTGCAGCTGATTAGCCCACGAATAAATTTTGATTATAGCATGTTGGATTGCATCAAGCACTAGTGCACTTAAACATGTCCATAGCCGACTTAGTTTAGCAGAGAGCAGGCCCCTGCACCTTCTTTCCTTAAGAGTGTTGTGTTCTTCAAAGAGGATATGGAAAACGAGAGAAACGTGTGGACACCGTATGCCCTGGATATTCTGGTGACATTGCTTTTTGTATGCCATCTTCTTCTGCAGTTTCTGCTACCAAACAATGTGCGGCATCTCAATAGCAATGTGATATTGGGGAATGCCACCAACTGTTTGATTGTATATTGTTGCAGGTGGTGGAGTTGGGATCGAAGAACTGGAGCATGTCATAACGAGTAATAATATCCCAGGAACACGTTGATGAAGATGCCAAGTGGAGCCTACCACAATTACGGTCATTATGTTCATAATTCATTCTAATTTAGTTGCTGTCTTTGGATATATTTTTTCTTCAATAAAAGTCTTATGACGTGGCCACTGGACAATTTGATCTTGCAATGATTATGTAGTTGCAGATTTATTTTACTTGGATGCATATAAAGTTGCATACAATAGAGATTTAATATAGTTCGATTTTGTTTTTTAGGAGACGGGAGTTTTGTATTGAGTTGTTTTTTTTTTTAATTTATTATTGCAATTCAAGTTAGACAAATGTGAGGGCCAAATTAACCCTCTTTGAGAATTCGATAGTGATATGCATTTAACATATTATGAATAATGTTTAAAATGATTAGTTAAATATTTAAGTATTGGAATTTCGTTATGATGTAGTGTAAGAATTTTTTTAATAGAATAATAATTTTAAGAATATTAATTGATTGGATGGGTTGCTTTTCAATTTACTTGGTAGTCGGTTTGAAATTTTTATGGAGCTGGATCATTTTAAAAATTAATTAATTTAAAAAATAGTTTGGATTAAAAAAAAAAGAATAGTTGGATTTGGAAATAGAGATGCTAAATGTGTATTATATATATTTTTTGATAATTTAAGTATTCATGCTTTATTGCTCGACTAGTCTTGTTGGTCGAAGCGCGAGTGGCTAACTCAGCTGTCTCAGTAGTTTGAACATGGTGATGAATTTCTTGTCCATCGTAATATTCGAACTCTTATGCGTGAGGAGATTTGTCGGGGCATTCTTGCTGCGTCGTGCCCGTTGTATTATGTCATTTCATCTTCTTGGAAGGCACATTCAATGAGATATAAATGAAAGAGGATAGATTATCATATTAAACATCTTTTGGTATATAAGAAGAGGGACGTTGCCAATTAAGTGCTTGGTTGCTTTTAAAATCTCATTAAAAGGATGAAGGCTTTCATTTAAGTTTGAAATTTTTGAGAGCAAAAATTAACCCTTATGAATTGAAAATTTTATTATAAATAAATATGATTGATCTTGGCTAAATTTATATAATTAAATAAAATTTTATTATTTGAATGGATTCTATAATTTTGATAGGTACAACATTTTAATATTTATCACTTGTAAATAAATTCAAAGAACATTCTATTAACAATCTATAATATGAAACTCATGAAATACTTGATATTTATGATTAAATATTTGATAAATACTTATTAAATGAATAGTAAACTTTACTTGAGTTTGTTGGATTTAATTTTTTTTAAGGTGGATTTATATATGATTTAAGATTTGTGATATTAAAATTTGTTAAGTAATATAATTTAAATTATTAGATTTTGGGTCATTGGATATAAATTTCGTATGTATAGAATTTTTTAATTCGATTTATTATTATCTATGGACTGATTGCCTATATAAGAGGAGGTCCCCAAGAATTTAGAGCATCATTATTAAGACCTCTATTGGTTCTCCATTAGACCAAGAGCATACGACATCGTCATTCCTTAAGTCCCTTAGAAGACCTCTCCTCTTCTTTCTGCTACATCTTCTTCCACATGGGTCAAGCCGATTACGCTAGGACAAGGACAATGGTTCTTCAATCAGGTTCATTGTCATATCATGTTTATGTTTTATGTTATTATGTCATATTTAATTGATGAAATTAGATCTTCTTTTTGTATTTCCTATATGTGAGTTCTTCGTGTTCTAGAATTCATGCGGCTTAGGATTTTACAAGATCTAACAATTGGTATTAGAGAGCTCGGACTGCAAGAAAGTCTAACCGCCGACTGTGCATAAAAGCTATAATCTAATCGAGTCATATGAGTAGAATATTGACCTTGAATAAAAAAAGTAAGAGCTTCCGTGTCTGAATCAAGAGGACTAGACACCAGACAGAAAGTCCTAGTTGCGGCTAGGCAAGAAAGTCCTAGTAGGTCGAGTGGACCGAGGGACAAGAAGACCTGGTGGGTCGAGGATCAGACGTCAAATGGATAGACTTTTTGCTTGAGGGGGCTCGTGATCCTTCATTTGAGGGGGAAATTATTGGGTTTGTAAGATTGCAAATAGAGTCTCGCATTGAAAATATATGAAAAAGATCATGGGCTTATAAGGGAAAAATATCTCATGAGATTTTTTGGGTAAAACTCAAAAATAAAAATCATGAGAGCTTAAAATCAAAGTGAATAATATCATATAATTATATAAATATTTAAATTCTTTTGATCCTAATAGAATTTTCATCTGTGCTCTATAAAATATACAAGCTTTCTCCTCAATTTGCTCCAATCTATCTTTGATAGGGAGTCTCTTGTGTGTAACCAAATCATGAAAGCATGGCTCGGCTATACATAGGACTTTCACGACTTTCACACTATGCTGACCCACACCGTCCTAGTGTCTCGCTATCCGAAGTGATTATAAGCCTTGGTCACCCCATTACCTCCCTATCTAAGCCACCCTGCTAAGCACTATGCAACAGCCTGTGACGAGCCAATTGAAGCAACCATCTCGTACCGTACCTAAAGGATCATTTTGATCAATGGGGAGTCTATGTGCTTCACTTGTCAGGTCAATATGTCCATTCTACTCAGGTATGTGCGATGTATCTACTTAATCCAGAGTATGTTTTGTTTGTCTTAGATGCACCAGAAAACCTTTATGAGCAAGACCTTGTTCAACTCTTGTAGTCCCCGCCCACATTTCTCCTTTAGCTTACACATCTTAGTCCAAGAGATTGATGGGTACTTTGTCCACATAAAAACTCTGCATATGCTATATATTCAATCTACAATCCCATATTGTCGTGGGAGGACAGAGAGTCAAAATGCATTCAACCCTTTGAAGGACTGAGGCAATGAGCCAGATCTTCCTTGCATAAGTGAGGTGAGTATCTTCTTTGGCTATGAGTTGATTCTTCTCATAATGGAATCCAGGAGTGGACTATAATCAGCTGCTAAACCTTTTTGAGGCTAGGGGTATACCAAAGGCTTATATGACACCTTCTTGAAAACCAATAATATCCTTGAGGTTTCTTTTTTCTTGATTGTCAACCCCAATCATGTATATTTTTTATATTAACTTGTTGAATTTCTGCATAGCCACAACACCAAATGCGTTAAGGCAATCTACAAGGAGTGAAAAGGTAGGGTTATTATCTCTAGCAAACAATAATAGGTTTTCTGCATGAGCTAAATGAGTGATTTCAGAATGTTACACTTTGGATGAAAATGAAATTTTGGACATGAAATGAGTTTCTGTAATTGTGGAGAAAACTTTTCCAGTCCTAAAATTTATCCTATAAACTCCTTTTTTATAAATTCAAATTTGAATTTGAATCTAACAATGATTAAACAACTTTTTTTAAAGTTAAAATCAATTAATAATAAATTAATTAAATCCAAAATTATTTTTTAATTAATAATCTGATTTTTTAAATTTAATTAATAATCCAAAAATAAATTTATTTTAATTAAAATTACAAAATTAATTAATTAACTTTATTTCAGTCATAAATCCGAAATTTAATTTTAATCGAAAATTAACATTAATTTAATTAATATTACGAAATTAATTAATTAATTAACATTTTGAAATAAATTTTAATCTAAAAATTGATTATTTTAACGAAAAAGTGTTAAAATTCAATAAATGATTAAAAAAATGTAATTTAATAATTTAAACCAATTTAATTAATCAACTTTATTAAGTAATAATTAATTTAACAATTATTTTAATTAATTTTTAATTTGAAATTAACTAATCAATTATTTCAATTAATTCTTAATTAATTTAATTTGAAAATTAATTACTTTAATTAATCTTAAAAATTCAAATCCTACGATATTTTAATTAATCCTAATGTAATTAAAATTTAATTAATTAATTATTTTAAATCCAAAATTAATTAATCAAATATTTTAATTAATCTTTAAATTCAAAATTAATTAATCAATTATTTTAATCGTTACATTCGAAATTAACTAATCTTTAAATTCGAAATTAATTAATTTTTTAACAAATCTTTTAATTCGAAATTAATTAATTATTTTAACTAATCTTTAAATTTGAAATTAATTAATTAATCAATTGCTCCTAACTTAATTCAAATTAATCAAATTACTTAAGTTAATTAATCAATCTACTTAATCATAAAACACTTAATCTGAACTTGACTTAACCCAACTTGTTTTAAGATAATTTGAAATGAATAAACCAACTTTATTCAATAATTAAATTAACCTTAATTAACTTTAACTTAATATGAATTTATTTAAATCAAATCCGAATAATAATACAAAAATTAAAATGAATCAGTTAAAGTTAATCCGATTAACCTAATTACTTAAATTAAAACTTAATTGTCAACTTAAGTTTAAGTAAGTCAAAATAATTAATTCTAACTTAATAATTTAATTAAATTCAAACTAAATTAAATAAATCTAAAATTAATTCAAATCAAATTTAACTTAATTAATTTTAATTTAACTTAATTATTAATCTATTATTAACTTAATTCAAAAAGTTAAACTTAACTTAATATCAAACTTAAATCCTAAAATAATTCGAATCATCTCACACAATCATAGAGTTACCTTATTTGATAACTTAGAATTGGTGAGATAAATTAGATAAAATATGATAATTCCATCAAATTAAAACTTTGGTCGATCTTTTATTTTATGTCTAGGAACCCAAAGGTTTGGATAAATGGATATTGGACAGTAGATGCTCTAGACATATGACTGGAGATCAACAAAAATTTACAAATATAAACTTCAAGAATCTATGATCAGTTGCCTTTGAAAATAATAAAAAATTTAAGTTAATAATAGGTGATATTCAGTTGAAATTAAACTTATTAATTAGAAAGATGTTACTTGTTGAAAACTTTGACTTTAATTTTCTTAGCATAAGTTAATTATGTGATATTGATTGTCACGCTCTGGAGGTATACTTGTCTAACGAAACGGACGGTACCCCTTAGTGATAATGTGATAGATACAACTTGGTATAAATCCACACGACTTACAAAAGCCAAAAACCTACGCAGATAATAATATCCAAATATCTAGATCAAGATATAACAAAACAAACCAAATGCAAATAACCAAATAAGTGTGTGCTAGCATGGCTTAACATCACTACAAAGTGTCCAAAACCAAATACCAAGAGAAAAACCAAATCCACATAACAGTTCACTTATTACAACATAAGTGCGGA